>LOJH01030270.1:4000-17164 GCA_001685095.1 Ellobius talpinus | reverse complement strand
CCTCTCTCTTTTATCTTTCAGAACACTGCCATCCACAGGATGGGGACAAGGGTCTATTAGAATCCCTTAAGCCTGGACTTTGAAGGCTGGGTAAGGAGTGCTTCCAAAGAGTACCAGGAGAAATAGTCCCCCAAAAAAGAGGATATAGACATTGCCTTCAACCAAGAAAACCACAAAACTAAAGGTGTTTTCCAGTTTGTTGTCACCTGATGACACTAGAAGCTGCTCAATGACTGAGCAAATGGAGGAAGGGTTAGTCAGTCTGAAGGCCTAGGGATGAGTCTATCACCTTCTGGGGGTCCTTTAACCCCCTGCGATTAATGTTAGGACGTTCATATTTGTTCATGTGTTGCAGTGAATATAGGCTTGTGGACATGAAACATGAAGCTGGTGACTGTGATCAGCAAGATGGCACTTTTGAAATTCCCGCAGTCAAAGGGGCACAGAGAGACTCAGGCCAGGAACCACTAGGGAGCTGAAACAAATTGGCTGATTCAATCACTCTGCGGTCTTCTCCCTCCTCCCTGGGCCCCAGAACAAGCAAGACACAGGGATGACTCATCAGAAAGTCCAAAGGTGGCAGCTGGGAGCCTGATGTAGCTCTGAAGGAGGTCAGGGAGTCCACAGGTAAAAGACAAGGTTGGGTGCACTTTTAAGTCATATAAGTCCATGGGGCAGTGGGCCATGGTCATGCATTTAGGAGCAGTCGCATTTGGCACATGACAACACAATGTCCTTGTAGCTGAGCAGGAGGGATAGAAGTTCAAGGATGGACACGAAGGGACCTAGAAAAGAGTGTGCTGATAGAACACCCTAGAGCTGGGTGGATGCCGGACAGTCACAGGCACGCAGTGTTGAGGCGGGGAACAGCAGAAATGCTTTTAACAAAGAATTGTGCTGTGGGTGCCCAGGGCAGAGAGACTCTTGAAGGCCGTTGGATCATTGTGCAGGGTCAGGAGGGTTGAAATGAGTTTACTGCCCACATCCAGACATTGTGCCCCATGCTCCATGGCCCGAGGGTGACTGCAGCCAGAACTCCAAGCAAGCCTGGCATGACATATGCACAGATGTCCCTCTCCCTCAAGCCCTGGGGATTCCCTGGTTCTCACTGCCTGAAGCTGAGATGTGTGGAACTGGGTACTGGTGTCCAGTTTACTGAAGCCAAATAATGCACGCCATTCTGCTCTGAATGCCTTTGCCCATCATCAAAGGCGGACTAACTCAGATGACCCAAAGAGAAGGTTTGCACTACAGCCAGACCCAAGAGGGATGGTGGTGAGAGTCACCTTTCTTTCTCTCCAACCGGTGCCATGTCTTCACTGTCTGGGTGGCTGCATGACTCAGGAGTACCTGGGCTTGCTAGCTCAGGTATCCAGTGGCATGAAGCCAAGGGTCTCATTTGATTAGTCTTCTTGGGCTTGCCCATAGAGATGAAGAGATGCATACAAATATACATGTGTATGTTAATAAAATGAAAGTTAGCTGGGAGACCAGAGTCTTCATTATAGTGATAGCTATGTAAAACCCAGCCATCGAACTGGGAGTTTCTTGATCTATGCATCTTATATCCAGATATTTGTGTAGAAGGAAGGTCTTTAGAATAGATGGGCAGACATGTTTTTATATGAGATCACATATACGCTTTTTAAGGTAATACAGGTTTTCAGTGTGTAGTGCAGATGTCCTAGCTAATAAACTGGGGTTCGGGAAAATTGAAACGAATAATACAATTATATGGCATTAAAGCTGCTGGCAGCGACCAACTGTGGGAGGAGATGGTGACAGAACAAAGAAGTAGAATGGAGTTTGTGAGGTGTGCATGAATTAGAACGGTTAGGCTTAAATAAACACAGTGTGTGGGGGAGAGAAGAGCTACAGAAACCTAAACAGGGCCATTACAGTCCGCTAAACACAAACAAGCAGGCAGAGGCGGCCAGCAATCATTATGGCCACCGGCCTCGTCTTGCCTGATTAGTTCTGTGATTTCACGTTGGCTCCATCCTCTTTAACGCGGGGTAGAGGGCTGCCTTCATGGCTTCTTACAGCCTCAGAGAAGCAAAAGAATGCTGTCAGGCCCCCAAGGGAGCTTGTGGGCTGGAGCCCATTGTATGTGTGAGTTTTCCAGTGGTGGACTCTGGTGTTAGCTGAGAGCTGAGTGGCCGGCCCAGGAGCCCTTTGCACCAAGGCCACTGTGATGGGATGCTGAGAGTGAGCACACTCCCTGCAGGGAGCCAGCTTGGAGAGGAGGTGGCTAAGGAGAGCATTTGGGGGCCAACAGAAGACAGAACAAGAATTTTTGAAAAGAGGACATGGGAGCATTGAGCCTGCTGGGGTAGCCAGGCCACTGAAGGTCAAGGCAGAAAGGCTGCAAAGCGGGACTCAGCTGCAGGGAAGTTGAAGAGAGCCAGGGCAAAATACTTCTGTTTTCTTACGTTTTAAATATAGAGTTAGGTGCTGGAGCGATGCCTTGGTGGTTAAGAGCACTGGCTGCTCTTGTAGAGGACCCAAGTTTGGTTCCCAAGCACCTACACATGGTGGTTCACAACTGCCTGTAACTCCAGTTCCAGGGGGATCCAACGGTCTCTTCTGGACTCTGCAGACACCAGACAGCACACGTGGTGCCAGCCACACATGCAGGCAAAATGCTCATACTTGTAAAATAAAAATCAATAAATCTTTAAAAATAAACTATCTTTTAGAAGAGTTTGAGATTTACAGTAAGACTGAGAAAAAAATCATGGTGGCTTTGCAGCCTTACTATGAATAATGCTGCTATAAGTTTTTGTGTGTGTCCTTACGTTTCAAAAAGGGAAATATGCCATTGTAACCACGTTTAGTGTTTTGGCGGCATTGAGCACATTCATACTGCTGTATAAACATCACCGCCAGCTATCTCTAGAAGTCTGTCCTCCACTAACAGTGAACTCCCTGTCCTTCCTACCTCCAACTCCTTACAACCAACCATGGCGACTTTAATGCTCTGTGGTTTTGACGGCTCCGAGTGCCTTACTCATGTAACTGTACACTAGTTGTCCTGTTGTGAATGGCTTCTTCCCCTTGTCACAGTGTCCTCAAAGTTGGTCATACGGCAGCATGCATCAGAATTCCATGCCCTTTGAAGACACACTGATCAGCTTTTGGATGTGTGTGTGTGTGTGTGTGTGCATGCACGTGCTCTGGTGTTCTTGGGGTCCAGCAGAAGGTGTGGGACCCCCCGGAGCTGGCGTTCCAGAGTGCTGTGAGCTACCTGATGTAGATGTTGGACACCCAGCTTGGGACCTCTGAAAGAGCACCAAGTGGTTCCTATTTAGCTGTTTCGCTCACCCCCTTCTACTGTTTTGATTTTCAGTTCTTTAGTGGCAAATTCAGCCAAGATGGAGACACAGAAAAATGAAGGAAACTTGGGGAAAGGAATAGAGTCCAAGTTACTCCCCAGGGTCTGGTTTATGCTTCTTACTAGCAGAAAGTCAAGAATTTTGACACAAATGTTCAAAAACTGTGTGGAGATTGTGGTCCCTCTTCTGAGAGGCATCTTAAATACAAATATTAAAACTCCTAATGAACCGGGAGGTGGTGGCACATACCTTTAATCCCAGCTCTCGGGAGGCAGAGACAGGCGGATCTCTGTCAGCTAGAGGCCAGCCTGGTCTACAAGAGCTAGTTCCAGGACAGGCTCCAAAAACTACAGAGAAACCCTGTCTCAAAAAACAAAAACAAAAACAAACAAACAAACAAACAAAAAACCCAAATGAATTGTGCTGTGGGTCTAACATACCCTTGTGACCTTTGGTTTATCCTTATCAACACTCCTGCCTCACTTGTAAACTTGAAACCTCACCTTATCGTCCACCTTCAATTCTGCTTATAGAAGGAAAATCTTTAATATAACAGAAATAAGTAGCTCATCTTTGCTTCATTTTTAAACTTCACTTACTTTAAGGCAGTTATCAATTTTACCCTTTCAACAGTGTGAGTGCAAAACCCACAGGCTCACACTTACGCTGTTGTTAAGTCATCTACATGGTCTTAACATGAATTGTTACATCTGTGTGTGCTTTCGTTTTCTTCATAAACATTAACCTTGCTTCATATTTTGTCCTCCTTTCTGGGGACTGATTGGAGATCTGGGCTGCAGAGCTGGCAGTGTCGAGGGGCAGCTCCTGCCAACACTGGCAGTATGATGGATTCTTCTCATGTGTTTCTCTGACTTTTAAAAATGGTTTATTTTATATGAGGCGTGAGGGCATCCCTGTCTGTATGTGTACCATGTGCATGCAGTACCTTCAGGGGCCAGAAGAGGGTTCTGGGTTCTCCCTGGAACTGGAATTACAGGCAATTGTGAACTATTTTATGTGGGAGCTTGGAGTCGAACCTGGGTTCTCTGCAAGAGCAGCAAGTGATCCTAACTGCTGAACCATCTCTCCAGCACTCTTGTGCTTAATTTCTATCTTCATTCATCTTTGGCGAAGTGTCTGTTCAGTCTGTTCAGCTGATTCATTTTCTCATCATTGCATTTTGAAAAGTCCTGATAGTTTGGTTAATAGTCCTTCATCAGGTACTTAGATATACAAATATTTTCTCTGAGTTGTGTTGTCTTCTCTCTTGACAATGCTTTTCATAGAAAGTTTCTAGCACTACTGAAACCCAGTTTGTTGACTATGTCTTTCAGGGAACTTGCCTTTAGGGCTGTGCCTCACCGTCACCAAGCCCACAGTTCCTTGATCTTTTCCATGTGGGATCTCCTGTGAGTTTTATAGTTTTGTACCTGACATTTATGCCTGTGATCTGTTTCTGACTAACTACTGAAAGGGCACATAAAGTCCCAGCAGTTTAGCGGTGACAGGCTGGCCGCTCCACAATCTCCACTTCCTTCTCTCTTTCCCTCCAGCACACAGTTTTCCCCAGTTCATCAAGATGATTATATCGGAACACCTGGTGGTCATTTCTCTGATATAATACACTTTGGATGATATTGACTTTTTAGTGTTAAGCATTGCATTTTTAGAATTTGGGGCTGGAGAGATGGCCCAGGGGTTAGAAGCACCTGCTGTTCTTCTAGAGGATCCAGGCTCAGTTCCCAGCACCCATGTTGGGTGACTCACAGCCTCCTATAACTCCAGCTCCAGGGGGATCTGAAATGCTCTTCTGGCCTCCATGGTCACTACACACACGCACACACACACACACACAATTAAAAATAAAATAATTTTTTTAAAAAAATTAAATGTGAGGTGCTTATGTTATACACTTGCATATGACTGACATTTTGAAACATGGTTGATCTAAGCTTTACTATATGAGCCACGTAGATGCAGGACACTGCCCTGTGATTGGGAGTACAGACTTTTCCTCTCCTACACACAGTTTCTCCCTGTCCTTTCTCTACTGTGTGCTGCCATCTTGATGGCAGTGCTTGCATTTTCCCTGTTCCATCAAGTAGTGAGGTTTAAACTCTGTCTAACCTACCTTCCTCTCCTATAGGCCTCTGCATCTGCCAGTTAAATACTGAGCATTCCTCAGCCTGGATGGCCCGTTGGTATCACATCCCTTACCTCAAAGCTCAGCGGTCTGTGTGGAAAAGGTGCTGGAAACATCGTAAGAGTCGTCCACCACCTACAGACAATGTCTTCCAGACACAGCAGGACTGATACATGTATGAACTCACAGAGATTGTGATGGCAACCACAAGACCTGCATGAGTGCAAACCAGACAAAAGAGGCCACCAAGTCCTACTCCTAGCCCAGGAGCTACTTGCATATGATAGCTTCTGGAGACAGGAAATCAGTTTTCTCCAATGGAGTGACACTGTGTATATCAACCACACTCTAGGGCAGGCCCTGTGCCTAGGAGTAGTGGCTAACACAAGTCAGACTTTGATGTGGGATTCCCCTCTATGAGCTGTGAAGACCATTAGTTAATAAAGAAACTGGCTTGGCCTGATAAGGTAGAGTAGAGCTAGGTGGGGAAAACTAAACCAAATGCTGGGAGAAAGAAAGCAGAGTAAAGGAGAAGCCATGTAGCCCCGTTGGAGACAGACGCTGGAACTTTACCTAGTAAGCCACAGACTCATGGAGATACACAGATTAATGGAGATGGATTAATTTAAGATATGAGTTAGCCAGAAATACGCTTAAGCTATTGGACGAACAGTATTGCAAATAATATGGTTTCTGTGTAATTATTTTGGGGCTGAGCAGCTGGGAACAAACAAGTGGCTTCCTACTACAAGATTTCATGGTGTGTGTGTGTGTGTGTGTGTGTGTGTGTGTGTGTGTGTGTTGGTTTTATCTTGGCTTTGGATTTGCTGTTTTTTTAAGAGAGAGAAAGAACTTGAAGTTTGTGGGTAGGGATGTGGGGAGGATCTGAGAGGGTTTGCAAAGAGGAAAGAACATACTCAAAATATATTGTATGAAATTCTCAAAATAACATATAAAATTGAATTCTACATAAGTATCTGTGGAG
The DNA here is from genome assembly GCA_001685095.1 of Ellobius talpinus. Lineage (NCBI taxonomy): Eukaryota > Metazoa > Chordata > Mammalia > Rodentia > Cricetidae > Ellobius > Ellobius talpinus. Next base: position 10,701 of record LOJH01030270.1, on the reverse strand, counting down.
AAGACATAGTAGGTCAAATAATTACAACTTTTTTTCTAGATGAAAATTACAGCTCCCCCACCCCCAATAAGTTCTATTTCAATGGAAAGCAATGAATTGTGACTCTCTGGGACAATGAAAAGGACACAAGGCAGAAAGTTGGAGATAAATAATGCCACCAGTGTTGTTAACCAAATGAGACCAAGTCCTGTGAGAAAGGCTCTAGGAAAGACAGCTTTCCTACCTACAGCCTTTTAACATTTAACTCTTTGAAAGACAAATTTTCATCACCCACCAATCCCTATCCAAACTCCAATGGGTCTTACCCACCACTCCCCACACCCCCCCAAAGGGTCATTCCCACCAATCCCTACCCCCAAGAGGGTCATCCCTATCAATCCCTGCCCCCCAAAAGGTCATTCTCACCAATCCCTACCCCCAAGAGGGTCATCCCCATCAATCCCTGCCCCCAAAGGTCATCCCTACCAAACCCTATACACCAAAATGTCATTCCCACCAGTCACTATCCCCCACCTAACAGGGTCTTCCCTACTAATCTTTATACACACCCAAGGTCATCTCCACCAATTTCCTACCCCTCGAAGTAGTCCATCCCCACCAATGTCCCCTCCCCAAGAGGGTCTGTTGACTGAGTTTTCTGTCCTGTCAGTTCCCGCAGTTGTTAAGTCCCAAAGAAATCACACAGAAGTCTACATTAGTTATAAACTGATTGGCCCATTAGCTCAGGCTTCTTATTAACTCTTATAACTTATATTAGCCCATTTTTCTAGTCTATGCTAGCCATGTGGCTCGGTACCTTATTCAGCGAGGCCATCACATATTACTTCTTCTGTGGCTGGATCAGGACTGCAGAAAGAGCTTTCTCTTCCCAGAATTCTCCTGTTCTCATTGACCCACCTCCACTTCCTGTCTGGTTGNCCATTAGCTCAGGCTTCTTATTAACTCTTATAACTTATATTAGCCCATTTTTCTAGTCTATGCTAGCCATGTGGCTCGGTACCTTATTCAGCGAGGCCATCACATATTACTTCTTCTGTGGCTGGATCAGGACTGCAGAAAGAGCTTTCTCTTCCCAGAATTCTCCTGTTCTCATTGACCCACCTCCACTTCCTGTCTGGTTGTCCTGCCTATACTTCCTGCCTAGCTACTGGCCAATCAGTGTTAATTTAAAATATAATAGACAGAATACAGTCCATTGTCCCACACCAGGGTCATCATGTAGTTTCCCACAGGAGCAGATACTTTCTTTTTATTCTTTGTAAACGACTCTTTTCTGCCTATGATACCAGAGAAAATTTGATTCAGAAGATTAAAAATGTGTTCTTGGCCACTGTAATTATAAGATCAAAGCCACTGGGCCTCATTTCAACAAGACACTTTGAGAATTAAATACATTTGTCCCAATGCTTAGTGAGTTTTGGAGTGCATGTCAAGTGCCCAGATTTCACAGATGAAGCCTTCTACATGCTCAGTGTCACTCACTGTACACAGCACATGCATTTCGGCCCCTGTGGAAGCACAGTGGCACTTACCTTCAGAGCCAGGGACTGGTGAACACCAAGAGACACCCAACCTAAGCTATTTAAGTGGTACAAATATAAAACATTCAATGTGAGGGTTTTGTTTTTCATGCTTGATTGTATTTGTGTTTCATTTTAGTTAGACAAAATCAGAAACTTCTTTGGATGTCTGAGTACATAAATTGATCAAGAGATGGTTGTATCCTGTATGTGTTCAAAAACAGAGAAAAATGCTAACTAAATTGAGAAGGTTGCCTAGAGTTGTAACAGTAAAAATAACTAATTTTGTCATATTTATTTATTTATTTCACGTGTACAAGTATTTTACCTGCATGTATATATGTGCACCATGTGCATTCCTGGTGCCCCTGGAGATGATAAATAAAGGGGATGGATTCCTTGGAAATGGAGTAGCAGGGGGTTATGACCAACATATGTGTGCTGGATATTAAATTTGGGTCCTCTGTGAGAGAAGCAAGTACTCTTAACTGCTGAGTCATTGCTTCAGCCCTGATCATTGATAATCGGTTCAATTGCCTTTGATCAGTGGGGCTTCCTACCTAATTTATAAAGTATCCAGATCCCTGGGATGGTTAAATTTATGTGTCAGTTTTGAAGGTTCGTCTTGGTTTGTTTTTTGATTTTTGAAAATTAACATTTTAGTCAATGACCTTTGGGTGCTGCAGACTGTCACCCATAATGTGTCGTGAGCCCCATCCCATCATTCATCATAGACCTCACAAACAAAAGGGCACTCTTTGGCAGACTAGATATATGTACATGTATAATACACATGTGTGTATGTTTTATATGTTCTCCATCATTGCTGCTTCTCTGGAGACCCCTGGCTGAGGTTTTTCTTTCCCTCAATTTACATTTATTTTCTCTCTCTGAATTCCTACCTTCATTGGGTAAATCTATGCTATTTTTTTAATTCAGTAGAAAACAAGATTGACAATTTATAACTATATAAGACAGCTTTCATCTACCTTATTAGGCCAATCAATCAGGCCTCTAGTAAAAAAAGAGAATTCCACTCAGCAGAGCTTAAAACTAACTGATGAAGGGGTTATTCTTGGACATGTAGGCAGAACCGAGGGGACTGATCAGGCAGAGCCAATCCCTCAAAGAAACATCCCTGGGAGGATGTGGTGGCATGGATGAGAATGTCCCCCATAATCATGTGTTTGAATACTTGGTCCCCAGTAAGTGGTGCTGTTTGGGTAGGATCAGGAGGTGTGGACTTGTGGGAGGAAGTATGTCATGGGGGGAGAGTTGAGGCTTCAAAGTTACATATCACTCACAGTTCACCCACTCTGGTTCCTGCTTAGGGTTAGAGATGTGTAAAGTTAGCTTCTGCTGCAATCACCGTGTCTGCTGCTTGCTGCCTTGCTACCCTCTGGAACCATCAACCCTATAAACCATCTTTCTATATGCAGCTTTGGTCACAGTGTTTTAACGCAGCAACAGAAAAGTAATTGACACAGAGGACGATGTTAAGCCTGAAGAGAAAAGAAGAAATTTCCTTAGTAGACCAGCGAGAATGGGAATCCTAGAGGGACCACCTGGCAGGAGGTGTGTTTGAAGGAAGAGGTAGCTATGGTCAGACAGTGCCTGACCAGGGAGCAATGGAAGAAACTGGATTCATTTTCTTGCCCCCCCTCCTATCTGCCGGTGCTTCCATTGCACAAATCCAATCATAGCAAGAAGGTGTGATCTCCTAGGTACACAGCAAGACAGATGGAATGGACCTGAGGAAGCAAACGAAATAGCACACGTAGGAGAAAAGTGCAAATGTCTTGCTAAACATGAGAAGACACTCCCCTTTCATGGGCCACAGACCGCCCAGGTTTAACTACTATTTGGACACACATTCTATTGCTCACATAAGTGGACGCAACTCCCGCCCTTTCCACCTTTACCCCAAGAAACCATTAGTCTGGCTCAGGTGCTGTATTTCTTTCCTTGTTGTTGTAACAAAAATACTCGATAGAGGTATCTTAAAGTAGAAAAGGTTAGCGTTAGCTCATAATTTGACAACACAGTCCAGCCTGGTGGGTAAGGCCTGCAGGCAGGAACGTGAGACAGGTCACATTACCTCTATGGTCAGGAAGCAAAGAGATGGTTGGTGCTAAACTCACTTTGTCCTTTTTATTCAGCCCAGAACCCCAGCCCACGCCATGATGCTGACCACACCCACGGTGGATTGCCCCTCTTCAGTAAGATATCCATGGAAACACCTCAGACACACCAAGAGGTTTGTTTCCCAGGAGATTCTGAATCTAGGCAAGTCGACAAAGAAGATTCATCATCGTTGGTAGGGTCCCTCCGCTTCCTGGCCTTGTAGCAGCGATAGCACCTTGGACATTGGTTGCAAGTTTTCTTACCTGGCTTAGCTCCCAGCTGGCTGGAAGCAGCCATTACAAGCCCAGGCGTGTAAACTTGTGAAATCTTCTATCTGTTATTTGATTATAAGATTGTGTGCAGGCTGTTTGTCTTAGCCAGAGTTACTGGAGAGGGGAGAGCCTCAGTTGAGAAAATACCTCCGGAAGATCAGGTTGTAGGCAAGCCCATAGGACCTTTTCTTAATTAGTGATTGATGTAGGAGGGCCCAGCCCATTGTGGGTGGGGCTGCCCCTGGATTGGTGGTTCTTGGTTCTATAAGAAAGCAGGCTGAGCAAGCCATGCTGACAAAGCCAGTAAGCTGGACCCCTCCATGGTCTCTGCATTAGCTCCTGCTTCCAGGTTCCTGCCTTGTGCGTTCCTGTCTTGACTTCTTTCAGTGATGAACAAATACGGAAGCATAAGTCAAAGAAAGCCTTTCCTCCCCAGGTTGCTTTGGTCATGTCCCAACACAGCAATATTAACCCTAACTGAGGCCTATGGTGACTTGTGCATTTATGTTTGGAAAGAGAAAACTTTTTGCTATGATTGATTTTGAAGGGTAGAAAACTTAATTTAAAAATCCATATGAAGGGGTAGGAGGTTGGCGTTGGGATGAAAAGACACATCGTTTACATGTATGTAACTGTCAAATATAAAAATGAAGAGACAAACAAATCCCACAAGCAAAGAGAAAATAACCTTAGATCGTCTGGCCACCATTCTGAGCATTTCACCCTGGTTGCTCCAAAAAGATACTGATGACCCTAGGGAAACTCACTAGATCGTGTCATTAAAGAGGCTAGAAATGCTTCATATTCTTCATGACATTATTATTATTATTAATTATTATTATCATTATTATTTTAAGCAAGTGAAGCACTGTGATTCTGGTGGCTCCAGTTCTCTGTAAAACCAGGGTGAGAATCTTTTAACCTAGCTCAATTTTCAGTGTGTGATTCCATACATAGAATACAGGCCAAAAAACCAGCAAGACAGTTTACATTAAACACACACAGAATGTGTCTGTTTAATCTCAATTGTCCCCTGAGTCACACAGTGCAAAACTGCCCTAAGGTATTTGCAAGACATCTCTAGGAGAATGGCTAATGTATTGGCTTTGGGACTTCAGTTTAATTTCAATTTCTTCTAGATGCTTTAGATGATTAGTCTTATAATATGATAGCTAAATATATATATATGTCCTAGCAGTCAACAATAGATAGCTGAAGTTTACAAAACTACTAAGAAAACATCCCTCCCTGACAAGGTTTCTCTGTGTAACAGTCCTTGACTGCCCTGGAACTAGCTCTGTAGACCAGCCTGGCTTCGAACTCACAGAGAGCTGCCTGCCTCTGCCTCCTGAGTGCTGGGACTAAAGGTGTGCTGCCACCTCCTGGTTTAAGAAACTATCTTAACGTAGTGAAACAAAGAACACAGATAATTCTGAACTTTTTCTTTTTACAAATTTTGAATTTTAACAGTTTTCTATTATGAAAAACAAAAACACTGAAGATAGTTTCAGAAGCAGCTACAGGACCAGGGAGAGATGGTTCGTGGTTAAGAGCATTTATTGCCCTGGCAGAGGACCTGGGTTCAGTTTCCAGCACCCACATGGTAGCTTACAACTACCTGTAACCCCAGTTCCAGAGGGATCTGATGCCCTCTTCTGACCTCCATGGGTACTGCACACACATGATACACATACATATGTGTAGACAAAACACTTGCACATAAAATAAAATAAATCTTAAAAATAAATTTAAAGTATATATGCTTTAAACTGTACAGTATAGTTTCTTTGTGTTTGAGGGTGGAAGTGAGGGGAATAGATTGAATATCATTAATCAAAAAAATTCTATGATCTGAAATGTTTTGAGTGGCAAGAGGACATCATGAGTGGGGAAGTCCACTCCAGGAATCTTTGTTGAGTTAGTCAGAATTAACCTACTAGAGTCTAGCTCATCCTCCCACACTGTCATAAAATGACTTTCACATTATATCTGTCTTGTATCTCTAAATAATTTTTGTGTTTAGTCTTAGGTACCAACCCCAACTGTCTTATTATGTATATGCAAATTCTAAATCTAAATGCAAAATTCTAAATCCCGTGATACCCCAAAACTGAAACATTAATGAAAATGTTCCAAATTTACAAAAATAAGAAATCTAGGTAGAAAAGAGTTTCTTGGGATCACAAACAATGTTTTAGATATATTTAGTTGGCTGAAGTAACTTCTTGTAGAATGTATTAGAAAGGAGAAATTCTTTGGTGTGCCTAAACCGTCCTGAGTAGCTGCTGTGGGACAATGGCTTTGTATTGTTTTAATAAAATGCTGATTGGCCATTTGCCAGGTAGGACATATAGGCAAGGCAACCAGGTAGGAAGTAGAGGTAGAGCAATGAGTGCAGGAGAATTCTGGGAAGAGGAAAGACTGAGTTTGCAGTCATCACAGAGGAAGCCAGACTCAGAGGAAGCAAGATGAGAATGCCTCACTGATAAAAGGTACCAAGTCACATGGCTAACACAGACAGGGATTATGGGCTAATTTAAGATGTAAGAATTAATTAATTAATAAGAAGCCTGAGATAAAGATCAACCAGTTTATGATTAATGTAGATCTCTTTGTGTTTCTTTGGGATGGAATGGCTGTGGGACTGTACAGGGCAGAAACCTCTGTCAACAAGTAGCTGTATCATAGCAGAAGGCCTGGATGGGCTACTGCTGCCATCGTCCACAGGAACACAGACATAGGTGTCACCACTGCCATGGTCCACAGGAGCACAGACATAGGTGTC
>LOJH01030269.1:0-17164 GCA_001685095.1 Ellobius talpinus | reverse complement strand
CTTTATTACCAATGAAAGTAACACATAGACAGATGACCCTCCTCCATCAACATTCTTCACAGACAAGCAAAACATTTCCTAAAATTCATATGGAAAATTAAAATAACAAGGCCATTCTAAACAAAAGGAACAATACTGAAGCCTCACAATATCTGGTCTCAATTATAAGACAGAGCCATGGTAACAAAAAGAGTCTGATGCTAGTGCAAAAAAAAATGACACTGAGCTCAATAAAAATAAATAAATAAATAAATAGAACTAAGTGGAAAAAAATGACACTGTAGAAAAGACAATTTCTTCAACAAATGCTATTCATAGAGCTGGATGTTCACATGCAGAAGAATAAAAACTACATTCATTTCTGACCTCATACAAAATCAAGTCAAAACAGAAAAATAACCTTAATGGAAGACATTAAACAATGGAACTTCCTGAAGAAAATATATAGGCATAGGCAAGAGCTTTCTAAAATTGACTCCAGTAACTCAAGAAACAAAAAAATTGACAAATGACATTGCATGAAATTAAAAAACTTACACACAGCAAAGGAACAAATCAAAAGAGTAAAGAAGCACCGTACAGAATGAGAGAATTTTTCTCAACTTTACATCCTGCAGAGGATTAATAACTAAAATATATAAATAACTCAAAAATTAAATGCCATAAAAATCATGTAACCCAAAATAAGCAAATGGATTAAATGGACAGTTCTCAAAAGAAGAAATAGAACCATACAATAACTATGTGGAAATGTGTTCAATACCCTTAACCATCAAAGTAAATGCAAATTAAAACTACAGTGATATTCTATTTCACTCAGTCAAAGTAGCTATCAATGAGGAAAGAAAGAAATGAAAGAAAGGGCACAGAGCTGGTCATGGAGGGAAGGGATTGTGGATCTTAGAGAGACCGTAGGAGGTAAACATGATCAAAACTACTGTATGAAATCCTCAAAGAACTAACGCAATATTAAAAAAAAAAAAAACAGCACCAAGCCGTGATGAAAATGTGATGGAAAAAGGAAACCTTATACAGTGCTAGCAGGAATATAGGTTAGCATAGCATTAGTATGGATAGGACTCAAAGAACCAAAAATAGAACTGTGCCATGATACATCTGTGCTGCTCCTGAATAAATTCAATAAATTCAACAATTTAAGCCAACATGCCTTAGACATACTTTCAGGGCCGTGTTGTTGTCTGTTCATAATAACCTAGTACCTGAACTGAGTCTCCTGGGTTACACTGACAAGGTTCCCAGCAACACACATTTCATCTAGTTTATGCAAAGAGGATTGACAAAGCATGTGTGGCTCAAAAAATTATCAGGATGCATGAAAGAAAAATAGGCCTGAGGTGGGGCATACGGGAAAAGTCTCAACATGTTGCCTCCCTGGGCCATCACCATGACGGTTGCCTCTCTCCGACAAAACACCCACATCGGGTGGCCTATCACCTCTGAGACAGTCACACACTAACGAGAAATACTTTGCATTCTCCATCTCACTAGGACTTCTATTTCTTTCTTTCTTTTTTCTTTTTCATTCTGACTTGATAAGTGTATGTTGCATTCTATTTATGGATGTGATATTGTAATTTATATCATCAAATCTCTTTAATTAACATGTCTGTAAGTTCATACTTGCTCTTTTTGTTGAGAACTGTTGATCTCTTAGTAGTTTTGCTATGTGCAATGCCTTTTTTTTAGCAACTGTGATTGTCTTGAAGTATTATAGATCTCAAATCAATTCCTATCTAACTGAAACTTTGTAACCTGTAACCAAAAGGTTTTCCTCTACTACCACCCCAAACCCACCAGCACCTGGTGACTGTCATTCTGCCTTCCCCTTCTTTCAGTTTGACTTTATTAGACTCTACAGATTTAGTGAGACCATGTGGTATTATTTGTCTTTCTGTGCCTAGATTATCTTACTTGGCATAAAGTTATCCAGGTTTGTTTATGTTTTTGCAGATAACACAATTTTCTCCTTTTTAATGGCCAAATAGCATTCTGTTGTTTATAAATACCATATTTCCTTGATCATTAATCTTTTGCTTGTATATCTTCCTTTCGTGACCTACCATGAACATGAAAAAGCAGATGATTTCCTTGGTGAGTGTGTGTGTGTGTGTGTGTGTGTGTGTTGGGGGTAATATACCCAGAAATACAAAATACATCCTAATCTATTTTTTTGTTTTTTTGAGGAAACTTCATTATGTTACAAGTGGATCTGCTAATTTATGGTCCAACGACAGTATATACAAATTCCCTTTCCTTCATATCCCACTAGCACTTGCTATCATTCATCTTTTTAATGATAGGTATCCTAAAAAGTGTGGCATGATACCTGACAATAGCTTCAGTTTATATTTCCTTGATTAGAGATGTTCTATGCCTTTTCATGTGCTTCCTGGCCATTTACATGTCTTCTTTTGAGAAATGTCTATTTAGATATATATATTTTCTATGCAATATGTCCTCCCTGTTATTACTCCAATGTTTTTACATAAGAAAAATACCCAAAGGTTTCTATGGAACTTAAAGAAACCCAAATAGTACCAAAAAGTTAGCTACTCTCACAATTCTTGGATAAAAAAAATAAATGCAAACTTTATCTACTTAATTTTTTTCCTTACTGTTGAGTCTGTCCCCCACATATTTTGAAAGTTATCCCTTTATCAGTTAATGAATATTTCCTCCCCTCCTGATGGCTGTGTCTTCACTCTGATGTTTGTTACATTGTTCAGATTCAATGGTAATTACATTACGAATTTTTACATTGTTCAGATCAATGGTCTATAACTTTTACTCTATTTTCTCTAGCTGTTTTTACAATTCAAGATCTTACATAAATAAACAAATGTGATTTACTACACTAAGGACAAAGAAAGGGAATTTGATTAAATTCAACTCTCATTATATAAATATCAATAAACTGTCCCTCTAAATCATGAAGCCCAGACAACAAGTCAATACCTAAAGCCAAATCAACAGTGAGAATCTGGATGCCTTTCCTCCTAGACCAGGGCAAGACAAGGACGTGCATGTTCACTCCTATCCATACAAGTGCTGGAAAGCCTAGCCAGAGCAATCAGACAGAAAAAAGAAATAAATGGCAATCAACCTGGACAAATTGGAAGTGAAACTTTTTCATTGGTTAATACTTAAACCTTATATAGAGAAAATCTTTCAGATTTCACCTCCAAATTGTTATAAATTCAGTAAATTTGATTAAGATAAAAAAATCAGTAGAATGTCTACATATAAAAACAAAGTATCAAAATAGATTAGAAAAACAATCTTATTTATTAAGTACTTAGGAGTAATTCAACTAAAAATGAAGATGCCATGCTACTGAGACTTAGGAAACGTTGACAATTGTTGTAGAATATCATTTTAACTGGGCAAAGATGTGCTAAAAACCTGTAGATAAACAACAAGGCAGGTTCAGATGGGGAAAAAAACTCTAAATAGGTTCATGTGCTTAAAAATGCATGTAGGCTTAGGAAAGAAAAGAAAAAAGGTATAGAGACCCAGAGGGTAGAAAACATTCTAAAAATAATAAAATCTTTAAAGAGAGATGTAAAGTAATATTAAAAAAAGAATAATTTACATAGAGATGAGAAATACAGAGGGAGTCTGGATCCTGTGTTACCTGGTATTGTCTTTGAAGTTTTTGATTGCTGATGAACTAAAGACAGCATCTGGGAGACATGGGATTGTGAAAGGGACTGCTGAAATAAACCAACCTAGAAACTTTAAGAATGCTTTACCTTTAAAGTGAAAAAATAAAAAATGTATCGCTTTGGAGAAGAGGTTGTGCTTTTGTTTACACAGGAAATGAAAGGCTATGAATTCATTCAAGGTTGATACAGATCAGGTGATATGGGATTCCCCTCTGCATATTATGAATATGTTTTATTACTATTGGTTAATAAAGAAGCTTCTTCAGCCTATGGCAAGGCAGAATATAGGTAGGTGGTAAAACTAAACTGAATGCAGGGAGAAAGAAAGTGGAGTCAGGTGGACACCATTTAGCTGTCCGAGAAGCAAGAGGTAACAAATCATGAGCCTCGTGTTAAAATAAAAATGGGTTAATTTAAGATATAAGAGCTAACTAGGAATATGTCTAAGCCATTGGCCAAACAGCATTGTAATTAATAAAGTTTTGTGTGATTAATCAGGTCTGGGTGGCCAGAAAACAAAAGAACAGTTTCTGCTTACAATCAGGTTAGGGAAGAACTCCTAAAAATCCTGGCTTCAGACATAAAGAAATAAACCTGTAAAAACTTCAAGACATGTGAAATGAATTTCACCTGCTCAAACAAAATAAAAAATCATATTTGGCTGGTTTGTGTGCAATGCACAGTCTACATTGTGTTAATGCAGATATGTATGCTACCTTTGAAAGTTTGAGTGTTTTCAGAGCAAGGGGACCAGACACCAATAAAAATGGATGGCCCAGATGATCCAGCTCCTCAGAGTGCCTCTGTTGCAGCTTCCTCAGAGTTCTGCATCCAGAATAGCTTCCAGGCTGCTGGATGAAATGGTCCAGCTTCACAGATACTTCTATCCAAGAATACAGGTAAGCTTTATCTCTTCCCATTGCACAGAGACTGACCAACAAATGTTAGAGTAGTTTTCTCAGTACTTAATCATTATTTCAATTTTCTCTGGTTCTCTAAAAAGATGCCTTCATCTACAGACAGCATTAAATAGTCTAGATATACGATGCCCACATTCCCAAGAGGTGGGGTGTGTGGTTTTGAGGCATTTTGTGGGTTATGGATATTTGTCATCATTTATTTAGTGGGGATATAAGAATATAGGTTAAAAGACAACTATTAACCTCAAATGTTTTACAATGGTATGGGTTTTGGGATATTGGTGCAAATTTAAGGTCATTTTTGTTAAGCTATATGCATGTTTCTACTCTTGTTTAAGGTATTGTGCTTATGCTGCTCATTTTTAAATGTAATGTATAATTAAGAAATGCAGGTTAGTAGCTAGTTATCTATAATAATCAAACTTGTAGTCATACTAGGTATATTTTCAAGGTTAAACAGACATATTTTAGATAAAGACCTACAGAATATGGCATTTAAGATGTTTAATAACCTGAAACTTTTTCAAGATAGTGAGACACATCTGCTCCTGGAAATACCAATCTACTTCATAAAAGGATTATGGGTATCAAAAAAAAAGTCCAATGGACTTTGCTTTCATTTAGGCAAGAAACTGCTCTTGCCTTGACTACTGACAGTATACTGTACTAACTGGACAATCAGGACATGAAGGAAAAATTTGCCAAACTTTGCCAAAACAAGGTATAACAGTCCTTCAGAATTCCTGCTTCATAGAAAATTCTGCCCAATATTTTAGGAGTATAGACTGATGATTGGATACCTGGTGTGGAAAGTCTTCTGTATATGTGTTGCTTTTATTGGCTAATGAATAAAGAAGCTACTTGGGCCTATGGCAGGGCAGAATAGAGCAAGGCAGAAGTTCCAACCAGAGATAGAGGAGAAAAGAAGGCCAAGTCAGGGAAGACACCATGTAACTGCCAAAGAAGAAAGATGCCTGCTCTGAAACCTTACCAGTAAACCATGAGCCTCATGGTAAGATACAAAATAATAGGAATGGATTAATTTAAGATGCAAGAGTTAGTTAATAAGAAGTCTGAGCTAATAGGTCGAGTACTGAGTGGCCAGGAAGCAAACAAGCAGCCTCCATCTACAGAAGCCCCAACTACAGAAGAATTTTGGGTGACTACACAGGCAGCCAGATGTCTCTGTGGGTTCTATAGGTTTTGAGATTTTTGAGGATGTTGAAGACTAGATAATTATAGATATATTTGTCCTTAGTTATGATAGAAGGTAAATTATGTACAGACTTTTGAACCCACCAAGACAGGATAAATAATGTAATATTTTCTCTGAATTTTCCAAATACAAATGGACTAGATTTTGTAAATATGATCCTTAATTTAAAATTGTTCTTGTTGTATGAAGTTTTACTATGGTAAAGTCAACACCCTTTCTTTTTATTTAGACAAAAGGGGGAACATTGTAGAATATTATTTCATCTAGGCAAAGATGTGTTACATTTGTTTATGCTACAGAATATCACTTTAACTGTGCAAAGGTGTGCTACTTTTCTGTGTGCTGCATTTGTTTAAGTATGTAAAGTTCTGTTGCATGTGTTCCACCTTGCCTTCTGGCTGGTCTAATAAAGAGCTGAAGGTCACTAGCTAGGCAGGAGAGGGGTAGGTGATACTAGCAGACGGAGAGAATAATCAGGAGAAACCTAGGCTCAAAAGGAGGACAACAGGAGAGAATGAGGGACATGCCCAGAACAAGAATCCAGGCAGATGCCAGTCTGCCACACACAGAAGTAGTGAAGTAAGGTATACAGAAGTAAGAAAGGTAATAAGGCCAGACGCAAAGGGTAGATAAAGAGAAAAAGATTCATCCAACTTAAAGGAGCTAGCCATAAGATGCCTAAGGTAGGTCAAGCATTCATAACTAATAATAAGTTTCTGTGTAGTGATTTGGGAGCTGGTTGGTGGCTCAAAAGAAAAAATCCTGGTATATACAACAGTAATTGAAGCAATACATACAAATGCCGAGGTACCTCAGTTCATTTATTGGAAAACTTAATACTGAACCCCAAACAATTTGTAGATTCTGTTTCACTCTTATTGGTTTCCCAATGTTATCTTTCACAGAAGCAGAATAACAGGCCTCTTCATACAAGAGCATAGAGTGTCTAACAAGGACCTTATGAGTGTAGCCTCATTAGCTTACCAAGGTCCCTCATGAGCTCATCTTCACATTCCACCAAATTTGAAATTAGGGTTTCAGTATACACATTTTGAGGGGGCATAAACATTCAATCTATGGCAACAGTCAGGGAAAGGTTTTCTGCATTTTAGAAGCTGACAGGCTGTAATGAGCAACACATAGAGCTACCATATGAACTTATGAAGTGTGTAGCATATGCATTTCATGGACATTCAGTATTTCATTTATGTACTGAATTTAATATAATTAAAGAAAACCTAAAACCAATCAAATAACAGATAGTAATTGATAACCATTATGTGCAAAAGACATTCTCTCTGTACCCAATACAGAGATGGATTCTCAAACTCCATACTACTAGGTTTCAAAATTGCTGCATAAACTCCTCCCTTTCCCTTTCCATTCTTCCCCGAGATGAATACGCTATGAGTATCTCCATCCCTTTAAGGCATGAAGCAAACTTCAATTCTATGAGAAACTTTTTTTGTCTGTTAGGAACTTCTGACCACATAGAATGGAATAACTGGCTAGAACAATAAAGTTTTACAATCTAACATAGCAGTAACAACAACAGAGATGAAGATGGGTGATTCCAGGCTTGCAATTTATCAACATTATGAGGGCAATAAGACCAGCAGCTTCTCTTCGCTGACCTTCCGCCTTTGAGATGTTAGGGATTATCCTGGGCTTGACCTTGGAGAACTGCAAGGAGGATACCATACACATGCTTTGGCACGCAGCTGTGATCAACACCCTCAGAAAGAGTATCTCCTTTTAGCAGAGCAAAGCTTGCCCTGAGACTAACTTCAGAGTACTTGAACATCTCCTTTCTCCATGTTACCTCCTGGACTCATAGCTAAATGAATCATTGACCACAATAATGAAAGTGTAGACATTCATCAGACTCCTCAGCATTCATATGGGAGAAAAGTGACTCTCATCATTAAGTCATGTCATTTGTGCAAAAAGAAGACAAGCATGGGCATCAGTTACACCCTTTCGACCCGAGCTTCTACTCCCATGAGATGTGGGCAGCATCACACCTCAATTACCATAGCAACTTATAATCAGGTTAGTTGATTTTATCACACTGCCGGCTTACCTGAGTTCCTGACTTTCTCTGAGACTCTCTCAAGCATGATTCTTTGTTCTTTGTTTCTTTTACTAGGCAAGACACAGTGCTTGCCACATTGAATATAACCAGCAAATGTCTTCGTGTCTTTATAAATATAAACATAAGTGCAGTAACATGACTAAACGGGGTAAAATTGAATTAAGTTCAGAAACATGTAAACAGTCATACTAAATTTCTGTGCTAATATGATATGTGACAGAAAGGTACACAAATGATTCATTACCATTTAGTCAGTATATTTGGAACTTGGTACCAAAAGGAAAACAGAGACAGAATTTACCCTTGACCTGAAATAGCCAAAAAATAGACAAGAAAATGAAATGCACATGAGTCAGGTAACAAAGAACAATTATCTATGAGAAACTGGCAGAAAACGACTTCAGCCCATGATTGCTCTATTTAGGGGACTTGACCGAGTGGCACATAGTAGGGAAGCAAAAGAGCCAGAGGACTTTCGGGTCACAAGATGAGGTTGAAAGTTCTGAAGGCCAAGGACAACCAGTACACACAGAGTCCTGGAAAAGTGAGCTCTGGGGGGCTCTCAAGAGCATTCAGCAGACTGCAGATCCAGGAGTGCAAATAAAGAGGGTGGCTCATAAAGCAACAGAAATAACCATGTCCAGGGCTTTCATGGGGGCCAGGAACAGCACTTATTCCTACCTGTCCAACTGGAAAGCCATGATCATGAGACCCGGAGTAGAGAAGCCAAGGCATCCATGTGGACACTGTGGAAATTATCACTGACTAGACACAGCTTCCCCAATAAATGCTGAAATCAAGACATCAGAGGATCCATGCTCCTAATTAACTTCACTGTGAAAAAGTTTCAAGAACATTCATAGGAGTAGAAATATAATACAGAATTTTCAGTGCCATGGATCTAATAAATAAAATTACTAGGAATACAAAAGTATCCAGCTCAGCTACCACCCAGACCCACATCCTGAGTCTTGGGTTGGTTGACCCTAACATCTACCCCATCTGTAACTGCTGGAGCACATGAAGGGACTGATCCTGCAGTACAATAGCCACAAGATCTCCATAACTTGGGGCAACAGCAGAATACCCAAGAGGAGTTTCAATGAAGGTCCAGTGATAATGGTGTACCAGAGGCCTTGAACCAGACCACTGACTCATTACAATGGACATTTTGTGGGTGGGGCTGACTGGACCAAAGGGTCTACTGCGTGACACACCCCAGCTCCCAGCGCCACTAGGATGAATGAAGAAGTGTTGGAAAGTTGGGGAAGAGAGGTGGGTTTTGTTGCTTTTGTTGTTTGCTTGTTTGTTTTATTTTGTTTTTAATTAATTTGGGGGCATGCTTCAGGGGCAAGGGATGATATACAGAGAGACTGGGAGGCAAGCAGGATTGGGGTGCATGATGTGGAATTCCCAAAGAATCAATAAAGAATTATATTTTTTGAAAAAAGATGAAGACTGACAGATTGTACTAGAAAATAGGATTCATCTATCTGCTGCATCCAGAAACATCCAGAAACATACCTCATCACCAAAGATAGATATCACCTCAGAGTAAAAGGATGGAAAAAGGTATTCCAAACAAATGGATTTAAGGTAAGCTGTGCAGCCATTTTAATATCTAACAAAGCATATCGAAGCCAAAGCTAATCACAGGGAAGAACTCTAGAATATCTTTAAAGGAAAAAATCTGCCAAGAGGATATTGCAATTCTAAGCATTCATGCACTGAACACACGGGCACCCAAATTCTTAAGAGAAACACTGCTACAGCTTAAATGACCTTCTGATGCTCACACACTGATCGTGGGAGACAGCAACACCCCGCTCCTGCCAATGGACAGGTCATCCAGACAAAAGCAAATCAAACAAATACTGGAGCTAAATAATGTCATAGACAACTACCCTAAGTCATCCTCACGCATCATCTGGCGTGGTGGTTTGAATGAGAATGCCCCATAGGCTCACATATGGGTGCTTAGGGACCAGGGAGTGGAACTGTTTGAGAAGGATTAGGAGATGTGGTCTTGTTGGAAAAATATGTTACTGTGACAGGGCTTTGATGTTTCAAAAGCCTGGGCCATCCCATTGCTCCCTCACCCCTACCCCTCATTGCCCTCACTGCCTGCTGCCTGTGGACTTCTTTTATAAAAGCTACATTGGTCATGGTGTCTTTTCAGAGCAATAGAATACTAAGACAGAGGTTGATACCACAGACTAGGTAGGGTGTTGCCATGACAAGCCTGACCATGTTGTTTGTTGGAAAACTATGAAAGACTTTGGGACATTGGACTAAAAAGTAGGTGAAGACTTCAGAGGTGTTTAATGGGCTGTACTAACAGGAGCATGGAAGTACTGAAGGCAATGTGGACTGTGGGGGCTCAGCTTAAGCTTTCAAAGGGGAAAATATTATTGGCTAGCCTAATTCTTATATTTTGAAAAAAAAAGAATGTGGCTGCTTTTTTGCCATTGTCCTAAGAATCTGCCTGAGACTAAACTGAAGAGTTTTCAGTCCGTGTCATTGGCAAAGGAGATTTCAAGACATCCTGGTAGTGACTGTGTCCTGTGGTTGTTAGGTATGATTCTTATACAGACCTAGAATGACAAGGAGCGAGACCCCCATGTGCTGGAGAGGACAGTCAGACACCTGTCAAGGAGAGCTGCAAGCAGGGTGCTGAAGGCCGAGAGAGCAGCATGCTACACTCAGGAGAGCTGAGAGGCGAGCAGTGGACATCTGACATGAAACTGCAGAATTGGGAGTTTCGCCTGCTGGGTTTCAGTCTTCCTTTTGGTGCAGGGTTTTCTCACCATGCTCCCTTCCCTCCCTTTTGGGATGGTAGAGTGTACTCTCTGTCATTGTGTCCTACAAGTACATGATCTGCCTTTTGAATTTGGTATTACAGGGGTACAGCTAAGAGACTGTCTTGAGTCTCAGCAGAGACTTTGGACTTTAGACTTTTAAACAGGGTTGATACTTTTACAGACTATGGGGACTTTTGAAGTTGGACTAAATGTCACACGTATATGGGGGCGAGGGAGTGGAATGCAGTGGCTTGAAAGAGAATTGTGCCCCCACAGGCTCATATATTTGATTGCTTGGTCCCCAGGTGGCCAGAGATAATGGGGACCAGCCTGAAGGATTTGGCTGAGAGAAGGAGGGATAACACTCCAGAGAAAGCATCATCCAGTGGCCTTCTCATCCCTCGCAGCTTCACTGAGCATCAATCATCATCTGAGCACCATGATAGGCATGCACATCCAAATCAGGAGACTGTTTTGTAGACTAAATTCAGTCTTAACAATATAGTTTATCTTACAATTTTGGCACACAAATTCCAATTTCAGGTTATAGACACAGTCAGTGACTGACTTCTCTCCTGTGTTCATTTTTTTTTTAAAATGTTGGCAGAATAAAACATTTTGAGTCAAATACAAAAGTATTTTCCTCTTTAGACATGGTCAAAAAAGGTCCACACGAAACACAAGGCCTCAGCAACTCTTCTCTTTTCTAGTTTAATGAAATTGTTCTGGATTTTAGATGTGCAGAAGCAGCATATTATAAAGACGATCTTCCCTTTTTCTCTGCAAAGACATGCTTTTACATTAGGAGAGCATCATTAGAAATGGAAGGGCTTTGAGTCGTAACTTTTCAATTGCCTTTTGTTGAATTTTAAGAAATACACAGTGAGGATTTCCTATTATTATATTTCATAAAATTTACATGGAATACAAATTTAGCCCACAGACTTCTCTCTGGATGAATCAAGGTTGGATTTAATAGCGATTTCAGTATTCAGCAATGTCTGGTGGTTCAAGAAACACAGGATGAGCACATAAAAAAGATCATGTTTGATGTGATGGTTTTTCTCTATATCGATTTAATTTTTTAAATTCTCATAACCATGATGTATTTCCTTTTTGTTTCTTATGGGTAACATAAAAACAGACAGACAACTGAAATTGCTTAAGATGGTTCAGCACTGCTTAAAATTTTTAATTTTTTTTTACCCATTCTTGAGGGAGGCAACTACTGTCTGAAGCCCACAGGGCAGGCCTCCACAGCAGGAAGGAAGCAGGAAGCACAGGGTGGCGCTACCATGGAAGTTACAATGTGGGGACTGAAAATCATGTACGCTGCCTGTTTCAGTTTCCATCAAATTTTACCTTATTTTATTTTTTGAGACAAGGTGACTTAGTTAGTGTTCTATTGCCATGAAGAAGCTCCAGGACCGTAGCAACTCTTCCAAAGGAAATGGTTTAATTGGCACTGGCTTAGAATTCAGAGGTTTGGTCGATTGCCACCATGTCAGGAAGAAGGCAGACACGGTGCTGCAGAGGTAGCTGAGAGCTCTACAACCCGATTAGCAGGTTGCAGAAAAGGAAAGTGACAATGGGCCTGGCTTTTGTTTCTGAAACCGCAAAGCCAGCACCCCATCAACACACTTCCTTCAACAAGGTCACGCCTCCAATAACATTGCTCCCTATGGGTCTGCGAGGGCCACTTCATTCAAACCACCACACAAGGTCTTTCTATGCAGTCCTGGCTATCCTGGAACTTGCTATGTAAACCAGACTGGACTCGAACTCACAGACATCCTCCTGCCTCGCCCCTAAATGCTGGGATTAAAGGCATGTGCCTCATGCCTTGCTCAAAGTTGTCTACTTTAAGATGTGATGAACCTGGGGAAAAGGCTCAGCAAGTAAAAAAGCACCAGCGTGCTTTAGGAGGACCTGAGTTCAGTTTCCCGCCCCACGCGGTGAACTCGCAACAGCATAAAGGCGCCGGCTCTAGGGCATCTGACACCTTCTGGCACCCAGAGGAACTACAGAGGCGTGCTCATGCCCCCCCACACACCCATACAGTCAGAGGCACGTATTGGTAACTTTTAAACAACATTTTAAAAGAAAAGGGCAATATGATACTGATTCATTTGAGGGTAGACAACATAGTAGTATCTATGTAGAAGAAACAGGCCGAGTATTGTGAAAACGGGAAACTTTGATGCCTCCCATTGTCAGCAAAGGGATCCTAAAGACTCCACCGCACTCCACAATCCACCCCAACTCTTCCCAACCTGCTGCCTTCGCTCATCGCTGAGAAGCCCTAGAAAAAGACCTCATTTGGCTGTGAGAGGTAAGCAAAGACAGGCTCGCCCCAATCTTGAGAGCCTGGAACAGGAAATCTCGAGTTTGAGACCGCCTGGGACATAGCAAGCAAAGGGACTTCTCCAAGAAGGAAAGCAGCATCTATGCCTCCTTCAACCCTAGTCCTGGCCGGCTGAACTGCATCCTGGTTAGATGTCAGGAGCAATAAACCCCGCCCCTTCCCCCATCTGTTGGGAAGCTTTGAGTAGCAAAACGTTCCACCCCATCTCTCCCACACTATAATTCCATTTCAGATTTGGATTTGTGCTTCCACCAAGCCTCCAATACCTTACAGACAAAATTATTTTATCTCCCTAGGGCTCATAATCTACAGTCATCAAAAAAAACATGAGACAAGAAAACATGAAAGCTTGGCTTGTTCTAGAGTTTTAAGGACATTCTTTGTAATCTTCACAAATTTAAGAGTGAAATTTAAGAGTTTTGAATTGTTCTGCCTACTTCATACGTCCAAAGCCCTAAAACATAACAGACCTTTAGAACTCACAAGACCTAGGACTTCAGAAACTGTAAGCCTAATGAATGACACATCGCAGAAAGACCTGCATTCCACGTTAGCTTAGCGCCACCAAGTGGACTCGATGGAAAGTTGCTCTTGGGAGGTTTTTTTTTAGCTTCACCTTGCAGACATTTTGGTTCCCTAGAGGCATATACTGAAAATGGTGTAAATTCAGGAAAATCTTGACTTTTGGTTTCACATTCCATATGGTAACAATAAAAGAAATTGGCTCACATTTTCTGCAAAATTTGATGAAGCAGATTGTTTTTGTCAACAAATTCTATTAAAAATCATTCTGTCTTCAGCACTTGCAATGAAAACATGACTCAAAGTTCAGGAGCGCCAAGGTCTGTGCTGTTGTGAACTCTAAGCCACTAAGTGCACGGCGGACTATATTAAATATTTCTTCAGATTATAAAATTATTATTTGTCCTCAAAAGGCTGACGGAATGTCATATTCCCTTTTTGGGTACATAAATAAATAATTATAAAGTACTGATAATGCTAACCCCTGCTTTCTGAAGCACAGCACTCTTGGGACCTAAAAAGGCAGTGCGCCTCTTCTCTTTGCTCACAATGTCATGTTCATCTGAGAATCCTTATGTAAGTAAAATGCGCTAGGTTTATGTAAACAGAGCCACCCAGCACATGTCCTCTGCATGCGCATTGTGAGTCTGTATGTTTTGTGTCTGCTTCCTCCTGGTCAACCAGAGAATCCTGAGGTTCATCTACACCAGAGAAGGCAAATTTTACAAGATTGCTTTATTGCTATACAATCTCCCCTTGCAGGAATTACTATTTATTCCGTGCGGGTTGGTGCTTAGGTCCTGCCAGTGTGGGTTTATTTTTAATAGTGCTGCTAAGAACGTCTTCAGACACATGACACTGTGCTGCTTAGCACAGATAGTTTAAGTGGGTATAAAAGAATAACAAGTCGTCAAGGGACACATACTTTGAATTTTTCCAGCGAAAGCTAGTAGTGTGTAAATTCATACTTCCTATCAGCGGTATGCAAGCCCCTATGAAGCCATTTCCTGCCCATATTGCTATTGCTGGCTTTCTTCATTTATTTTTTTATGAAAGAACATATCTATTTTGAAATATTAATATGAAAAATATTGCTATGCATTCTCAATAAACATAATATTGGAAAATGGAAGGTTCAATTGAAAATTTATTCATTACATTTAAGATGCTTTTATATCATCTGATTGATTTAAAATGGCTACTGTCTCAGTCATGGAGTACTTTCTTTCCAGAAAAAGAGTCTATATGCAAGCATTTTTTCCTTCAGTTATTTTAAACACCCTATTAGCACTGATAGGGTGCAAATGCAAATGGAAACTTTTTATTTCCATTTGCATTTCAGACACCAACTGTGATGGCCTGAAAAGGAATGGTCCCCAATGGCTCAAATGTTTGCATGTTTGGACATTAGGGAGGGGTACTACTTAAGAGAGATTAGGAGGTGTGGCCTTGGAGAAAGTGTGTCACTGGGGTTTTGGAGATTTCAAAACCTAAGCGAGCCAGGCTCAGTGGCTTCCTCTCTTTGCCTGCTTACCCTCACATTGACAGCAAGTCCATTCCTTCCCTAGCATTAGAGCCTACTCTTCAGGATTCCAGCTAATGCTGAAGCCCAGCCAAGACATCCAGCCTTGCAGACTGAGCAACTACTGGATTCTTAGACTTTCCATTCACAGCCCGCCATTGTTGGCTTAGCTGAATTGTAGCCTGTAAGTCATTCTAATATATAAAGTCTTTCTGTATATATAAAGATATTCTTTTACTCTAGAGAACTCGGACTAATCCACCAATGAAGTTTAGCCTATGTTCATATGTCTAAAGACCCAATTTGTGTTTTTAAAAGAGACTACTTTCCAACGTGCTATGTGTCCCGTATCTTTGTCACCTGCCAATGGTTGCTACAGGTATCTCCCACTCTCTGCCTTGCCTTTCTATTTGCTCAGTGTGCTGATGAATACAAGGTCCTAATTTCATTGAAGTCGAGTCTGTAACCCTGCTTTAGGATGGGTGGTTCATATCGTTTTAAGAAACCCTATTGTCTTATTTCTGTGAAGAGACACCGTGACCATGGCAACTTTTACAAAGGAAAACATTTGGTGGGGTGGCTTACAGTTTCAGAGATTTAGTCCATTATCATGATGGAGGGACATGGCTGCACGCATGCAGACATGATGCTGGAGGAGGAGCTGAGAGCCCTACATCTTGATCTGCAGGCAACAGGAAGTGAACTGAGACACTGGGAGTGGCTTGAGCATATATGAGGCCTCAAAGTCCACCCCTACAGTGACACACTTCCTCCAACAGACCATACCCCCAATAGTGCCACTCCCTATGAGCTTATGGGACCCAATTCCATTCAAACTACCATACCCATCAACATGAAGACATCCTCTTGTACCGTCATCTAAACTACATACTCTCATAATTAACTAATTTTGCCTTTCATCTCTATGATTGTAATGCACCCGGAATTCATGTTACTGGTGGTGTGAGTCAGTGAGTTCTTCACCAACAATCAAGATGAAAACAAGGATCTTCTTCCCAGTCATTCAGTATCTTCATTTTTATACAAAAGTTTAAATGCTTCCAAAGTCTCTGTCGGATTGCACTGATCTGTGGTTATGCAATGTCCATATCATGTGACCTTGAGAGTGAGTCTTGGTCATCCATCTTGAGTTTTCCAAAGGATCTTGACTGAGCTAGTATTTCATGTGTTCAAAACAAGATTATAATCGGTATGTGTAGTTTCATTTAAAAATAAAAATATTGCATTAACTTGGATTACACTGAATCTGTAGACCAACTTGGACAGAATTGCTACCTTTACTGAGGCACATTCCCATGTATGTTCATGATATATTTCTCCACTCTATTAGGTTAAATGCCCCCATGCTACCATGTTACGGTTGTCTCTGTTGTGGCTCAACATATCTTTGATGCTCCCTTTAACATCTCAGCTTTTCTTTAACCTTATGATAAATGGCAACTTATATTTTTCATTTTCTTACTGGTTATTCAGAATATATAGAAATATGATTGATTTCTGAGCATTAATAATCTGGCTAAATATTATGTACATTAATTAATTCTAATAATTTCTCTAGGAAAATCAGTATGCTATCATTATTGCCAGATGATGACTGATTCAAGTCTTTCTGTCCCTCATACTTTTATTCATGTATTTATCCACTATGATGCTGTAGCTTGAATCTAGAATGTTCCGCAAAGGTCCGTGTGTTAAAGGCTAGTACCCCATCTCATCTATTGGCGAGCATAAAATTTAAAAGGCAGAGCATAGCGGGAGGGACTCAGATCCTCCAGGGCTTGTCCTGCCAAGGTGCTGGAAGCCTGCTGTCCTCCCTGCCCTTCCCTGGTGCCTTTTTTTTTTGTTTTGTTTTGTTTTGGGGGGTTGTTTGTTTGTTTGTTTTCTTTTTTCTTTTTTATTTAATTAAAAATTTCCACCTACTCCCTCCTCCCATTTCCCTCCCCCTCCCCCACTCCCCCTCCTCCTTCTTCTCCAGTCCAAAGAGCAGTCAGGGTTCCCTGCCCTGTGGGAAGTCCA
>LOJH01030267.1:17235-29803 GCA_001685095.1 Ellobius talpinus | reverse complement strand
CAGCCATCTATAATGAGATCTGGTGCCCTCTTCTGGCATGCAAGCATACATGCAAGGAATGTTGTATATATAATAAATAAATAAATCTTAAAAAAAAAATAAAAGCAGACAGGAGGCCACAGCCCTACCAAAGGGGACTGCAGTGCCGAGGCTGGTTGACTACGGGTCCCCTTAGGCGTAAGCCCCAGTTCTACCACACACCAATTGTGTGGCCTTACACAAATTACTGATCCTCTCTGAGCCTCGGTTTCCTCGCCTGTAAGGTGGAGCTAGCAATAGCTGGCACAAGGCAAGGCAAGGATGCAGTCAATAATATGTCTGCTGGGCTCTCAGAAAGGTGGGGGAAGGGTTGAAGAGATGGCTCACGGGTTACGAGCACTTATTGCTCTTCCAAAGAACTGGGGTTCAGTTCTCAGCACCCACAGGATGGCTAGTAACCATCTGTAACCATCCAGTGTTAGGAGCTCTGACACCCTTTCTTGCCCTTCAAGGGCACCAGACACACACATGATGCACACACACATGCCATCAAAACACTCATATACATAAGGATCGAAGACAAAAAAAGAGCTGGCTGAGGAGGTGGCACAGTGGGTAAAGCACTTGCTATGCTAGTGTGAGGTCCTGAGTTCAAATCCCCCTAGAGCCCACTTAAAAGCCGAGTATGGTTGCAGACATCTGTAGTTCAAGTGCTCTTAACATGGGGTGGGTAATGGAGACCAGAGGGTCCCCGAGGAAACACACAGGTCAGCTAGCCTGGCACATGCTTTCTGGTGTATGCAATGGCCAACAGCAAAGAGACCCCCTGTGTCAAAGAAGGCGTAGGTGAGACCCCATGCCTCATAGGGTCCTCTGACTTCTACATGTGTTCCACAGCATGCACATATCTGCATTCTCACACGTGTACATGCAAACGTGCATCATACATATATGCACATACACACAGATCAACATCCAGAAAATAAAGCAGAAACATTCAAATGAAGGGCAAAGACCACCACCTTAGCCCCAACTCTCAGAGTGGCCATGGTTATTAGGAAAAGATGACCGAGGAGGACACCAGACCAAGAGAAGTGTCAGAGGAGCTTAGGAGACACCTTGAGGGTAGGGAGGCCCTGGCTCAGGCACAGAGGACTAGGGGACAGGGTGGTACCCACAAGCTGAGTGAGGCCTGGAGCGTGTAGTCCACCTGCAAAGTCAGGGTCATGGGCTGCAAGTTGTCCTGGTGACTTGACCTGAGGAGAAAACGCAGGTGTTAAGGAGACCCAGGACATGAGCTCAGCCCTGACCAGATTAGCTTTGCAGGGTCACTCACGTGGATAGCTGCAGCTGCGCCTGAAGGTCCCTTGTGTGCAGCGTCACCCCAATGACCTCAAAGGCAATGAGCAGCTCCATCTAACACAAGGGTCAGGGTAACAGAAAGGAGCATTGAAACGCAGCAGGGGGCTATGGCATGGCAGAGATCTAGAAAAGGAACCTCCATCCCTCCTTATCCATCCCTGGTTTCACATCTCTTCTTTGGGTGACATCATTGCTACTGGGTGTGGGGGGGTCTCTGCTACTTTTGTATAACCTTAAGCGGGTTACCGAAACTTTCTATGCCTGTGCTTCCCACTCTGTGAAATAGCTTTTATATCAGGGAAAATTGAGATGTGACATCAGATAAGAGGTGGCATTAGGTGTAGCAGCAAGCACAGCATCAGGGCTCAGCCAAAGAGGTCTCCTCACTTGCACCTACCCTAGAAGCATGCATAGTTCCCTAGTGGCTCCATTTCTTAGTCCCTTGGCCTCTTCTCACCCCCTGCTGGGCCTTCCCCTCCTCCACATTGGTTCTTTGCTTCAAGAAATCCCATGAATCGGGCAGGTAAGACGGCTAGGAGCTCGCCTGAGGATGTGGCCGGGTCTCACCCTCTGGTTCCGTTTGAAGGGGTTTCCTAGCTCACACAGGATGGTCTCGTTAGCTTGGCAGGTCCCGGACTGAGGAAAGAAAGTAAATAAAGTCAGGGTTTTGCTAGTCTTCCGTCTACTAGAGGTAGTGTAGAAGTAGTCCAGTCCCGGAGGAGGTGAGCACACCATAACAAAGGATTAATTCATATTATACCGTATGCCATACGTATTGGGGGTGCAAATAGGAAGCCAGGTTTGGGCTGAGCCTGGGCGGCGGGTACTCACTGGGCGCACTGAGGACAGTAGCAGGGCGGGTGGCACCTCCAAGGTGAGCAGTGCCTCGTGGGCATCTTCCCCAGCACGCTCGTGGCTCGGCATATTGGTCACATTGATGCTCAAGAACAGTTTCTTAGTGTCTCTGCTGTACTGGAGCCTGAAGAGAGGAGCCCAGAGCTAAGCCAAAAGCCCCACCTCCATTAGGCTCCGCCCCTCTCCGGGGCTGGGAAAGCCACTGCTGGGCCAACCAGCTCTGACCATTCAGTCTTAACAGGGCTTATTAAAGCCCCTCTCCCCAAATCCACTCTATCTATCTATCCCTGGCCAGTGAGGCCTCGCTCCAATTCTGCCAGCCAATGAGGCCCCGCCTAGCCTTTGATCAATCAGCATCCCCCAGATACCACCTGCTTAGAGGCTGCAGCTGCTCAGACACGAAGGCCCCTCGCATCTGCAGGTTGCTGTCGCACTTGTTGTCCGGCCCGCACTCCTTCTGGAAGTGGACCTGGGTACAGTGGCAGCCTTGAGGGTACTGCACCCCATATTACCCTCTGACCCCACAGCCCTCCTGGCCCGGGGTAGGCTCTGCTCACCTCAGTGTGGTTCTCCAGAGCCTGTGCCTGGTTAAGAACTGGGTAGGCATCCAGAGATCGCATGCCCAGCTTCAGGCGATCGGGCATGCGCAAAGGTAAGGAGTAGTTCATGGCAATAACGATGGGACGGAGTTTATCACGGACATTGTCCTGGGAAAGACGGTGAGGTGAACCCAGCCCCCAAGTTGAATCCTCCTAGCTCCTAGCTCGCTAAACCCTAGCCAGACTAAGCCCTAGGGGGAAGCTAGGGTTCTCTCTACCCTGAACCCCCAAGTTAAGCTGAATGCGCACTAATCCAATCACGATCTTGTACTGCCCCAACTCCCCCGAGATAGCACTTTTTCTTCCCATAGATGGGTGCTCTCCTTTACTTCACGGATCTCCAGGTTCACTTCCCCGGACACCATGATGCCTCAAAGAGGAACTGAGCTCATCCTGAGTCAGGGACACATTCTTTCCAGACTGGACCAGAGCCAAGACCTCTTTTCTAAGGTAATAAGCCCTGATCCCATCTCCACCCCGGGGCTGATCCCTCTCCTACATGCATGCCGCCACCATCCCACCAATCTCCAGCCCCCATTCCTCCCCAACCTCTGTCTTTGGGAATACCCCTGGCCCTCAGCTTTGACTTAGAGAGACACTGGCCACCTCTTCCAGAGATCTCAGAGGCCCCATCCTGCCCTACAGTTCCTCACCATCAGCAGTAATTCCAGTGTCTGGCAATGCGTCTCTGGCATGGAGAAGAAACCATGAAAGACAGCCGACTGGCTGCTGGCAAATCGGAGCCTGGGGGGCCGGCGGTCCCGGTCAGCCTCCAGTGTGTAAGCCAGAGCTGCAGACAGACCTGGCAGTCAGCAGGTGGCCAGGCGAGCATCCCACACCCCCGCCCTTCCCACCTGAGCACCCTGTGCCCAGAACTCACTAATGTTCCGCCTGTAGTTGGGGTTCCCAGCACTCTGGTTGTAGGCAAAGCACAGCTCCACCTGAACACTGTTGGGAGGACGCAGAGCAGGGCCTGGTCACAGTGGGAGGGACAGCCATGTCCTATTTCTCACTCTTGTGCTAGGCAAAGGGAACTCAGGACCCTTTGGGGGGAAAGTCAGGAGCAAAACTGGGGAGTCTACAAAGCTGTGGTGACTTAACTGTTTCTAGAGGTCACCAGTGGGGAAACTGAGGCCCAGGGAACAGGATTTGTCTGAGTTATTAGGCAACTGGTGGCCCAGCCCAGGTCTCGGAACCTCCGGATCTTACTTTTGTCCCCCATCCCCTGCTGTTCAGCTCACTGTCCCCTTTGCTATCAGGCTGGTATCCACAGAAAGCTCTCAGGTCACTACAGTCTTTACCACTTTTTTCACAACTGTTTCTTTTTTTTGAACACTTGAGGTACAGCATCCTGTGCTTAGAGCTTTTTTTGTATATTATTTCATTTAATTATCTCAAGAACTCTATGAATTGGATATTACCGTTTATATGTTATCTGAGGCTCAGACTAATTATTTGCCCAGGGTGAGTCTCATTCCCCACACCCATGCGCCTAAGAGCATTCCTTTCCCCTTCCTCCCAGCCCTCACTCCTCAGAGTCCTCTCCCCCAGCAATGAGTGGCTGGGCTTTAAGCCAGATGGTCCAGAGCTCCTGTTCCTAACCCTGTGCTCACACATTAGCCCCTGCAAGGAACTCTGACTTGAAATGACATCAGAGAAGGGAGGTATTGCTGGCCCTAGACTCCAGCTGCTGATGCTGGGGTGTCAGGAGTGTCCAGGGGGAAGGCCCGAGTCCCTGCTGGCCTGCCTAGACATAGAAGTGGGTATGAAGAACTGGGGTGACAGTCTCACCAGGAGGTCGGTGTACAAAGCGAGGGGTCCAACACAGCTGGCCTGGCCACCAAGGTCCTTTGGAGAATATTGATGACAGGCCGGGCCCTATAGTAACAAGAAAGTGGGTTGATATTAGTATTTCCTGCCTACCCCAGGCCAGGGCTGGGGTTCAGTTTTCTGTGCATCACTGCAGAAGCTGGGCAGGGCTGAGGCTCATACAGATGAGGATGGAGGAGGGACATACCCTACCCACAGTCTCCTAGCTCACCGCAGCAGCACAATGTGGTCCGACAGGCTCCCCACTAGCAGGTCTGGATAGAAGTTGTCATCCACATCCATCTTCCCACTCAGAGAGTAGCCGAAGGTGGACAAGCCAGGCAGTCCGAGTTTCTCTCCGTGGATTATCTGAAGCCAGGAGGAAGTGGAAGGGACAGGCTCTGAACCATGCTTGGAGGAGGAGGAGGAGGAGGCCCTGGGTGATAGGGGTATCTGACTTGTCATCGTGCATTCCTACCTGCTGAGGCTGCCTGAGGAGTCCCCCGAAGCTGCTGTGGTAGATGTATACCTTGCCCAAGCCCTCAAATGGGGCTCCCACAGCAATGTCTGGGGAGGAAAGACAAGGCAGAGTCACCGGGCATTCCAGGCTCCATAGCCCCTTCACTTTCTGCTGTAGACCACTGAGCCCAGCGTGGCAGTGACCTCACCCTGGCAGAAGTGTTCAGAGCAATAGAGAACTTCATAGCTTCAGAGCTCTGGTGGGAATGGAGGTTAGGGAAAGGGGAAAAATCTTCCTCATTGTCAGACAACAGATCAGTGCCTCAGACAGAGCTGTGCCTCACGTTCCCCAGCATAATCCAGTTTCCCACTTCCCCTATTCCCCCATCAATCACTTCTCCAGACACCCTGGTTCTCCTAATGACATTTACTCTCAAGACCAGAAAAGAAGCCACTCCTCATTGATAACTGCCAATGCTCACAACATCCATTCCGCTTAAGCCTTACAAGAATGCTGAGGGGGTATCTACTGTTATTTATCCCTTTATAGATGAGCAGACTCATATCCCAAGGCCATACCATCAGGAACCTGGATTATAACTACAATGCACTTTGCTCAGTACAGCGGACCTTCAAGTGTCCGTTAAAAAGCTAAGCAGTGTTTCCTCAAACTCGACACGTTTTGTGATCCTAATCTTTGCTGGACTCTTCTGCTACATTTGATCTGAGAAGGCCTAGGTAAACTGTAAAGGAAGTCAGGGAGCATAAGTGGACCCTAAGCTGAAAACACAGATGGTTCCTTCAGTGGGAAGTGCTTGGGCCTGCTGGCTGACCTTTCTGGCATCCGTTTCTGCCTCTTAAGAAGCTGTGCCTTCCCTTTAGTTCTCAACTGCGTTCTAGGAAGCTGAAGTTGTCAGAGAACTGACGTTTGGCGTGCTAAGTGCTCCCTCAGTAAACCGGCTCACTAAAGTGTCCTTCCTCCCTGTGACTTCTCCCCGGGTCTGATTGTATTGTTCTCCGGGTCCCACAGAGCACCTGCAAGGCAATGACACTAAGGTGCCCTCCTTTCCCAGCCCTTTCTCATCACTTGATATGGCACATCTCTGATCCCACCTCCGCAGCCAGGTTTCCTACCTGCTTCCATCCCATACCCCTCCCTCCAGAATCACCCTCCAAAGTACCAAGCCTTCATATAGCATCCTTGTTCCAACCATTTCTCTGGATATCTCCCCACCCTACTCTCGCTATGACCCAGATAGAAAAGCCCCATTTACTCTGCCTGGCTTTCAGAGCATCCGCTGGCCTGTCCCCAGAGTACGCTTCAGTAGTGTATATTACATTGAAGTTCCTATGCTCAGGCTGATGCTTTGTTCCTCTCTTCTGTGCACTCTCAGCCCAACCACTTATGGCCCACTCTAGGCGAGCCTCTGTAGCATCATCTGCATGTCCTCTCTAGCATCCCTTTGAGCTGTGAGTCCTGCCAAGCCTGGGATGCAATTGGTGCTCAGTCAGTGGGGGTGCTGAAGGAGGGGTACAGGCTCATACCCTGGAATCCATCCTGGTTGATGTCACCAATGCTGGCTATAGAGATGCCAAAGCCAGAGCGACTGGGGCCGTGAAGCAGGAGGGAAGGTTGATCCGGGAAGGACGTGCCCGCTTGGTTCATGAAGACATAGACAGCACCCCCTACCTCTTCTTTCCGTTCGAAGTAGTAGGGAGCGCCCACCAGGAGGTCCTGCCACCTGCGCAGGAGAAGAGTGGGAATGGGAGTGTGAGGTTGGCCCCTGCTGCCATTTAATAAGCATGATTTTGCTGGGGCCCTGCAACCAAGCAAATGACACACCTGACCACAGGCGACGAAGAAAGCCAACAAGACCCATCATAGAGAAAACTCATGTTATGGAGAAATCATGCAGGCAGAGATCACATCCAAAGAAGCTCCTACCCCATTGGCACCTTTCACATGATAGGCATGAATGACAGGTACAGACAAGCAAGCGTGGGCGTCATGCAAATAACATGCAAATATCCAGACTCCCACAAAGTGTGATTGCAAGACCCTGCACACAGTGAATGTGTGATGCAAGGCTTCTACTTCTCGGTCCTAGCCTGCCACCCCCACCTTTCTCCCTGGTCCCAGAGGATGTCCCACGTCCCTAGATTCTCACCCATCATTATTCAGGTCTGCCAGAGCAATGGCGCTGCCAAAATAAGCGCCCACCTGCGTGCCCTCCAGCACCTGCCTCCTCCGCAGGTCTCCACCTGACTCTTGGCTCAGCAAGAAGACAGCGCCCATATGTTGGTGCCGTGGGGCACCTGTCACAACAGTGATGTCCTTGGGGTGGAGGATGGCACTGCCTACCTGCACCGTGTACCCTGGGATGAGGAGGAGGTAGGTGTTCAATCAAGGACCCAGTAAATGTGTCCCCTTCTATGCTGGACCTATCCCCCCATAGTTGCCCACCCTCTATTAGCTCCTATTCCTCTATGCCAGCTGAGCAAAAAAGTGGGCCCTGGGGGCAGGGGTAGCCTCCCTCGCAAACTGGACTTTGAGCTTCACGACACAACCAACTTTGCATCTGGAAGCCTTGGACCAGAGTCTCCCATGCAGGTGGTGCTCAGTAAGTGTGTGCTAATTGAGCTAAATGCCACATCTGCACTGCAGTCTCACCCCACAGCACACCAGAGGTAAAAGGGCTAGTATGTTAGGGATCAAGTTGGCTTCCCCCATCCTCCCAGTGGGCCACCAGCACTGGGCTTACCAATGTAGAGGTTTCCTTGGTCCTCTGAGCCCTTGTAGCTGTACTCAGATAAATCCCAGTCCTTCCGCTGAATCATGTAGCTGTTTCCTGCAGAAAGATTGGGGAAGAGGAGCAAACAGTATGGGTCACTACCTTTCCCCTTTACCGTGCCCACCTCCGTGAACAACACAATGATCCCTTTCACGTGTGAGCGCCACCACCTCTAAGTCACTGCCTTTTGTTTGCTTGTTTGTGTCTTGAGACAGGGTTTCTCTGTGAAGCCCTGGCCATCCTGGAACTCACTCTGTAGACCAGGCTGACCTCAAACTCAGAGATCCGCCTGCCTGTGCCTCCCAAGTGCTGGGATTAAATTATGCACCACCACCACCCAGCCTATAGATCACTTCCTTTTTAAGAATTTTGTGATGGGGAGAGGGCATGGTTGGAGAGATAGCTCAGTGGATGGCTGCTGCTCTTCTAGGAGACCCAGGTTCGATCCCCATTACCCACATGGTGGCACACAATGGTATGGAACTCCAGTTCCAGGGGATCAGACATGTCTTGAGCTCATGATCCTCAGGCCTCAGCCTCCCAAGTGTGGGCGTGTACATTACACCTGGCTTATGAAATCATAGATATGGGTGTTTTGCCTCTGTACACCACCTGCATGTAATGATTACAGAGGCCAGAAGAGGGCATCAGGTCCCCTGGAACTGGAATTACAGACAGTTTTTAGCCTCTCCAGCCTTTTAAGCAAGAAGCTTGGGACAGTGAAAGCTTCTATGACCTCAGAAGGGCAGTCCTGTGTGTATTGACTTGAAGTACGGCTTTTCGCTTATGGTGAATGAAAAGTGGAAGAGAAGAACATTTCATTTGACCCTGTTTGATGTTAAGATGATACCTATAAATAGTCAAATAAGGGGCAGGAGAGATGGCTCAGAGGTTAAGAGTCCTGGCTGCTCTTCTGGAGGACATGGGTTCAATTCCCAGCACCCACATGGTGACTCACAACTGTCTGTAATAAGATCAGATTCCTTCTGCTGCTGCTCATGAAGATGGAGCACTCATATACATAAAATACGTGAATAAATAAATCTCTTTTAAAAAATCATTAAAAATACTAAAGTAAGTGTGGAAGGAACCCTAAGACACTGTGGATGTTGGAAAATGGGATGAGAGGGGTGGGTGAGAGGAGGGACATTTTTAACTTTTTCCCCTTCTCAATTTGTGGTACTGAAGATTGAACTTAGACCCTGACACAAGCCAAGCTAAGTGCTCTGCCACTGAATTTGGTGCTGTCCTCCCTTTCTATTTTATCTTGAAACAGGGTCTTGCTAAGTTACCCATGCTGGGTCTGAACTCATTCTACATCCCAGGCAGGATTACGTCTCAGCCTACAAGTAGCCGGGACCACAGGGTAGTGCTACTTTTTTGCTGACCATTTTTGCTTTTAATTCTAACAAGTCCTAAGCTGGGATTTTAGAGTTTGCACCAGAAGCAAGTTTGTAAAACTTTCCGAGAGGTAGAACTGATATCAGACAGGCCACAATTCAATCCAGATTACTTTTACTTTCTTTCTTTCTTTCTTTCTTTCTTTCTTTCTTTCTTTCTTTCTTTCCTTCTTTGTTCCTGTTTGTTTGTTTGTTTGTTTGTTTGTTTCTAAGACAGGCTCTCACTATGTAGCTCTGGCTGTCTTGCAACTCTCTGTAGACCAGGCTAGCCTCAAACTCAGGGTTTTCACCCTGGAAGTGTGGCCTCTGCCTCCCACGATTAAAGACTTGTCCCAGTGGCTCAGTGGGGCTAGGTGTTTTCTGTTGCCCCTCCTTCTACAAGCTCCCACCTTTCCAGTTGTAGGCACCAGGGGCACCGAAATACACGGTGTTCTGGGTGAAGCCACCGCTGGTGCCCAGCTGGCACATGCCGGTCTGCAAGTAGTCGGTGTTGCTGTTACACATCTCGTTGTGGTAGGTCTGCCAGTCATCGCCAGGGTCCAGCTGTAAGTCGTTGCCACGCACATAGCACTTGCCCACCATACGCCGCTGGTCTTCTATGCCAGACCATAGCACCTGGGTGTAGCGATGGGCACAGACCTAGGGACCCACAAACACACACAGCTTTAGCCAGGATCAGAGAACCCATGGCAAGCTATGTCTCTAACCTGGGGCACTGCTAGCTTGGTGAGTCAAGGGCCGAACAGGAACTCTGGCTTCTTTTTCTTCCTGTGGGGCTACTAAAACTTGTACTTCCTTTCCGTTACTGAGAAATCAACAGTCAGGAGCAGATCTGGAGAAGCTAGGCGCCACAAATTTGGGAGTAGCTTAGAGATCTTGGTGAAAGGAATTGGAGAAGAGTGAGAGAATGTGGGGCTTAGGCTCCTGTGTCTAAATGGAGCTATTTCCAGAGAGTTAAGGGGACTTGCTGTTCTTGTCCCCAGATGACCCTGTGGTTTAGTGAGAGGATCATTTAAAATAATAATAGCATTAGTAATAGCAGTGAATTAATAAGTTATTGAATACTTACTATATGCCAAGCACAAGTGCAAGCTCTTCTCATATAGTAACTTTTAAATTCATTTTTATCTTAGTTTTTGTGTATAGGTGTTTTGTCTGCATGTATGTCTGCACCATGTGCATGTTTGGTGCCTGCAGAAGCCTGAAGAGGGCCTCAGATCCCCCTGGAACTGGAGTTACACACTGTAGTGAGCTGCTATGTGGGTGCTGGGAATTGAACCACACTCCTCTGGAAGAGCAGCCAGTACTCGTAACTGCCGAGCCATCTCTCCAGCTCTATATCATACACAGTTTTTGGGAAAATCAGTGGAACAATACAGTTAATTTAGGGCTGATCATGGCTTAGCGTTTTCAAGATCCTGGGTTTGATCCCTAACAAAGCTAAAACAAACAAATAAAAAAAAAACCAAAAACCCAAACTATAAGTTAAAAAAGGGCTCTGAGCCACTCATAGTGGCACCCACCTTGAATCCCAGCACTAGAGAGACAGAGACAGAGGCAGGTGGTCTCTGAGTTTGAAACCAGCCTGGTCTCAGAGTGAATTCCAGGCAGCCAGGGCTAATAGTGAAAGCCAGCTTCCAGGGGGTAAAAAGTGTTCTGAATTAGCCTTTGGGCTACACAATATCTAGGAAGAGGTGGCATCTTGTTTATTTGCCTTTTCTGTTCCGTCACAGCCGCCAGCAGTTCTCAGGAGCTTATCCTTAGGCACTGCTGAATTTCTGGTGCTCGGAACACAGTAGGTGCTAACTAAATATTTGCTGACTGAGTGAAGGTGGGTAAGGAGCTAATCCTAGAATCTACAATCGCTTAAACAAACTTCTAGACTCACGCCTACAAACAACAGGGGGTACAGAAGGGTGGTCTGGAGAACTGAACTGCCAACCTATATCTTACGAGGGTGTTCAAAGGGCAGAAATCACAGCAGCGATAGCTATAGGAGTGGTGACTGCCCACAGGTGGCTCAGAGAACTGTCTGGAGTGATGTAAATACGTTCTGTTTAATGGGTGTTCCTGTGGTCAAAGCTCGTAAAAAGTTACCATCTGCCCTTTTCACTATATGTAAAGTTTATATAAACATAAATAATGTCAGCCTGGGACACAGAAATTGAGATCCCCAAGGGCTGACATTAAAGAATTGTCACCAACAGGTGACAATTGATAGTAGGGAGGGGCACTCAAATCAGTGCCAGGGTGAGCCAGGGTCACCAGGGCTGTGCTCCTTCCGGCAGCCAGCCTCCCAGGAAGGAGTGCCTGCCAGCACCCAGTTGCCTAGGGCGCTCTCTGCCCTTTCCTCCTCCGCATTCTCTCTGCTCTTTCCCACAAGTAGTGAGCATCCGTGCAGGTCACACAGTACCCACCCCATGCCCAGCCTTGGGAGGGCACCAAACAACTGTCTCCCCATAGTGCAGGAATCAGGGAACACACAGGCCCGTGAAGACATGAGGCTATAGAAATAGACATTTGCAAAGGCCCCAGCCATGCACAGAGGGTCCCCTACCACCCTCTGCTGTCCTCCTGGCTCTGGAAAGATGATCCTAAGTGTTCACTTACCAGGACTCTACCTG
This sequence comes from Ellobius talpinus, assembly GCA_001685095.1. Classification (NCBI taxonomy): domain Eukaryota; kingdom Metazoa; phylum Chordata; class Mammalia; order Rodentia; family Cricetidae; genus Ellobius; species Ellobius talpinus. The sequence goes on along the minus strand of LOJH01030267.1, from coordinate 17,924 downwards.
CGGGGCCCTGGCTTGCCACAGTCACCCCAAGCCACATGTCCTCAATAATGTGATGGTCGGGGTCACCTGCAGGAATGGGAGGGCTCATGAACTAGGGTCCCTCATTCCATTATCCAGTGCCCAAAGCCTCCCAAGGGCAGCCCTCCCTCCTCCCTATGTCCTGCCTGTCATTGCTCTGAGCTCACACTATATGACCTCCTGTTTCTTCTACTCCTCTTCCCAGATGAACAAGAAGCATGCCTGCTTTGCTTTGTTTGTTTGTTTTTGAGTCAGGGTCTCCATATACATCTCGGACTAGTCTGAAGCTCACTAATGTAGCACAGACTGACCTTGTTCTTGCTGACCTTCTGCCTCAGCCTCAAGTGTTAGAATAATAGGCATGAGCCACCCTGCCTTGCTAACAGGCTAGCCTTGTGGTCTCCTCTTTGGGCTCCCTTTGCCAGGCTCCTGACTTAGCTCCTCTCACTTTTCTCTGAGATGTCCATCCGTTCACAATCGTTCTTGAGGGCGGTGAGGGGGCACAGGTACACAGCGCCAGTCCGGTTGGTGTAGCCATCAGCCACGGCGAGGTCCCGGGGAGCACCAGCCAAAAGCCTGGGAAAGGGAGGCAGATGGGCCAGACTTTTTTTTTTAAATATTTATTTACTTATTTATTTACTTATTTATTTATTTATTTATTATGTATACAA
>LOJH01030267.1:3496-17164 GCA_001685095.1 Ellobius talpinus | reverse complement strand
GGGATTGAACTCAGGACCTTTGGAAGAGCAGGCAATGCTCTTAACCTCTGAGCCCCCGGGCCAGACTTTTTAAGCCTCCCTCCAGCCAACTTGCAAATCCACACTCACTAAGCATGGGCCCTATACCATGTTCTGGGGATGAGACATTATTAATAAACTCAGCCTTGTCTTCCAGGAGAGCCTGTCACAGGCAAGGCCGGCCAGGAAACCACACTTGGTAAGCATCTCACTAAGAAAGCATGAAGGGTCTATACACAAGGTGCCCTGGCCTGAGTGTGAGGACAATGGCTCAGAGTCACCCAATGAAGAAGGGAGGAAGGGCACCCAAGACAAGGATACAATATGTGCTACGGCCAGGAAGCATGAGCAAGCCAGTGATTCAGACACCAGCCCTCTGTACAACCAGAACCCAGGAAGCCGTGACAAAGGCCTTAGAGGAACCACAGAGAGACCCCAGGCAAGGCAGTGACAAGGTCAGATCTGGTTTGGGTCTTTTTTTTTCCGAGACAGGGTTTCTCTGTAGCTTTGGAGCCTGCCTGGAACTAGCTCTTGTAGACCAGGCTGGCCTCGAACTCATAGAGATCCACCTGCCCCTGCCTCCCAAGTGGGATTAAAGGCATGCGCTACCACCGCCCGGCGTGGTTTGGTTCTTTCCTTCTCCTCTTGAGAAAGGGTTTCATAGAGCTAGGATACTCCCTGTTCAAAGATGACCTTGAGCTTCTGATCCCCCCCACCCCTGCCTCCACCTTTCAAATGCTATGGTTTCCAGGTATGTATCGCCATGGTCAGTTTTATGTAGTGCTAGGAATTTAACCCAAGGCTTCCAGAATGCTAGATAAGCAGTCTACCAGCCAAAGGACATTCCCAGCCCCAGATCTGAGTCTGTGAAGGAATCCTGTGGCATCAGAGGTAAAGGAAGATGTGAATAAATGGTAGTTCTGGGTTCAAGTCCTGGGGGCAGCAGAAAAGGAAGAAGAGAGACTCTGTGTAAGGATGGGTGAGTTGTTGGAGGCCTGGGTCTCTCCTCTTGAAACTGTTGAGCACCTAGCTCTAAGAGGCACAGGTTTCTAAGTGAGCTGAGTGATGCCTCCATTTTCCCCACCCCCCTTGAGACAAGCACACAGGTATGGGGCATGGGGCTGGATACTAACTAGTATGGCCCAAGAGCAGAGTTCCAGTGGCTGAGAGTGGACAAGAGCTACCACCTTGTCCCCAGAATCCATCTTTAGGGACACCAAGAAATTCCCAAAAGGGGGCTAGAACTCTGGAAGCCCAGCCCACACCAAAGGGGTAACTTAAGCAGAGCAGACAGGAGATCGGCCCTGAAATCCTATGTCAGATGACCCTCAGGTATTTGTGAAAGCAGATCCTTCTTACACTGTCTCCCTTGTAGCCTTTTAATATTCCAATTAGAACCTGCCTTCTGTCACCTTCCTGCCAGCCAACTCAGCCTCCTGGGTGGCAGAGCTTCCCAGGTGCCCCTCTGTTTATCCCAGCAATACCGTGGCCCTGAGGCTCCCAGGCTCCAGGCCTCTTGCCAGCCTGGAAGTGCTGAGCAAAGGCTGCGCCTGCAGCCCTACTTAGAACCTGGGAGCGAGGGCAGCAGGGAGCAGGCAGGGCAGGGCCCCGGCATGCTGGGGCCTGGGGTGCCTCCGCCTACTGAGAGTCAGGAATGCATTGCCTGAAGGTTCTAGGAAAGGGGTGGACCTTTGCCTGCACCTCACAGCTGCAGCTCAGACATCACCCTCCCTGGCTGTTCCTGGGGCAGAGGCAAAGCTTCTCCACAGTACTACCCTGAGCACCCTAGGGAGGGGCCAGGGAGCAGATATAACAGCCAGGCCATTAGCCAACTTACATTCAGGCTAGAGAGGGTACCTGCCTGACCACCTTGGCTCAACACAGGCACACACCCAACCTCCAGGCATGCTTGACAAATAAGAGAAAGAAGCTAGGGCCTGTGGGAACAGCTCAACCTGGGAGCTAGGCACCCGTTCCTAAGACTAGCGCTGTGGCAAGAGTCTTGAGTGTCTGATGTGTAAAATGGGAAGCCCAGCTGGCACCCCTACTCCAGGCTTTGGGGAAAACAAATGGGCTCTCTGAAAAGGCATGGTTGGTGTGAGCACTGTCGCTCTGTTTTTTGTTTTTTTATGGTACCAGGACTGGCCCTAACTTGACTCCAGACTCTCTGGGGACTCAGGAATTCCAATACTGCAGGTTAGGGAACCTGAAGCAGAGAGAAAAGGACAGACTACTTCATTGTTTAGAAGGAGTAAGGGGTGAACAGAAGTAGGACTTTCACATCCTGAGGATAGCAGGCAGCTACTGGGGGAGGGGAGAGAGAGGCTGGCAGTGGGTTCTGCTCCAAGGAGCTTGAAGAGCTGGAAGTTTCAGTGGGTGGACAGGGGACCTAGGGAGCATGCAATGTAGTGGACGCACCGCCCTCCCGGCTGCCACTGTCCTGCCCAACTCATCTCGCAGGAGGGCACTGAAGAGCAGGGTCTGCATGCCTCCCAAATCTGTTTCCTCAAGGGGGGACTGAGGGACCCCTCCTCTTAGCTGCCTGAGGTATGGAACGAGCAGAGCCAAACACAAACTATGGCTGGGTTAGAATAAGACTCCATACAGTCTTCACATTCCTGTCCTTGTCTGGTGCCAGCCTTGTGCCCACTGATGGGGACCGGGAAGGGGCCAATTCCCTAATCCCCAGGCTCCACCCTCCTTAGAGATTCCACTGGGAGCTCCCCCACATTCCCTGGAGTATTTTTAGCTCCTACTTGGCCCGCTCAGAGGCCCTTTAAGGCCCTCTGGCTCCCAGCCCAGAATGCAGTGGTCTACAACCAAAGGCCTGCATATGGATGGAGGGAGTGGTTCAGAGAATAGGGTCCACCTTCCTCCTACCACAGCCAGGTATATGGAAGGTTAGGGTTGGGAATCCCAAGACTGGGACAGACCTTACCTGTATGTAAAACGAAATGTAAAGTACTATGTATAAATGAATAGCAGCTCACTTATACTCTGTATCAATAGAGTGCTGTTGGGTCCAGGTAAAAAATAAAAATCTAAAAGCTGACCTCTCCCAGACCACCACTGAACCCAGCCCCCATCCCCAGACAGAAGGGGCAAAGGCAAGTGGGGATGCCTAGAAAGATCTCTCAGGAGATAGGAGCTCCCTCTCCTGGAGTCAAGCTGGGAAGTGAGGAGTGGAGAGTGCCCCTGGAAGCAGATGGATGAGTGAAATGAAAGATCAAGGGCTCTCAACAGCGGCCTCCTCATCCTTTCATTTGGCTCCAACTAGAAAGTCCCACCTGGCCTCTGGGGAGCCCCTGAGCTCCAAGTGCAGGGAATGGGACTCTTCACCCTGACCAGCCCTTGACACCTCCATTCCTCCCAAGCAGTTCAAAGCTAATAGAATAACTGAACAGAAAATGGCAGGATCTGAAAAGGCTGAGGAATGGCACCCAAGAGATTTCAGGGCACCAGGCTGGCTCACCCCAAAGAGGAAGAGGCCCTCGGGACTCCGGGGGTGGAGTGATGCTCACAGAAAATCTATTCGATTCAACTTCAGTTCAGGAAGGTGTGTGGTGGCTCCTATGGGAAGATTTCAGGGAACCCCCAGGCCTTCCTTGGGGTCTTGGTTGCTGTTCCCCTATGCCAGGCATAGGGGCAGAAGGGAAGGTGATAGCTGCCTCAGCCTGAGTTGGGGGAAGGTCAGTTCTCAGATGCCAGTCTATGCCCCGCTGCCTGATTTAGCCACCTCCCCAGAGGCTGGTCTATGGCGGCTGAAAACTGCAGCCCTCACCGTCTTCCCCAACCCCTCCTCATGCTGCCTACCCAGCCCCCCTCCCCTGGTGACTCAGCCCTAGAACCAGAGCAACAAGCTGGAAGGAAGAGAGAATGAGAGAGATGGAAGAGTGAGATCTTAGCAGGGCTGTAAATGAAAAAGAACAAGACTGATTTTCTCCTTTCTCCTCTTTCCCTGACTTTTCAGTAGGTGTTTGATATTTGACCCTTATGGCATTCTTTGATTTACTGCAATGGACATTTCCTTCCTTCTTTCCTTCCTTCCTTCCTTCCTTCCTTCCTTCCTTTCTCCATCCAGCAAACTGCCAATCCTCCTGCCTTCCTCTGAGTCCTGGCATAACAGGTGCATGCCACCCCACGGGATACCAATCCCTCCTTGCTACTTTCTTTTCTGCAAGATCAACCCTCCTCCACCTCCTGCCCATTTCAAAGCCTTTTGGCCTAGAATGGACACTGGAGAAAGCCAGCAGAGAAGGATAAACCACATGTAGGCTGTGTTCCCACAGCCACAGCTCTGTGCCATTTCTGCTGGCACGAGCCATGAGGGCTGCCAGGAACCCGCCCTGCCCAGGGAACATGTTTCAAAGAGAGCCCAGCAGGTAAGCCAGGCCCCTGCCTACCTCAGGCATGACCTCATTTCCAGGAGTCGTTCCCTCCCAGGTTTCCCAGACACCCTCATTTTCAACAGCAAAAGGGAGAGGGGGCTCAGAGGAAACAGCCAATTAGGTCAGGCCAGAAAAAGAGAGAAGAACAGAATAGGTGCAGGGAGGCTTAGGGACCATCTCTCAAATAGCTGCTTTTCTCCTTCTAAGGGGACTTTATGTAACATCATAAAGCTCAAGGTGAAGCTGGGCGGTAGTGGCACACGCCTTTAATCCCCTTTAATCCCAGCACTCGGGAGACAGAGGCAAGCAGATCTCTGTGAGTTGGAGACCAGCCTGGTCTACAAAGCATGGGCTATGGGCGGGGAGTTATAGAGGTAAAGGTTGTAGCAGCAAAGACAGTGTATCTTGGATTTTTACACAGAAGCTATGCTCTCCCTTCCCTGATCCCCGAGGGACAATGTACAAATCCACGATTGTGCATATACTCTCAGGAGCCCCTGAACAGCTGGCAGACCCCAAAGGAAGACCCATGAGCCACCCTTGCTCTTCCAAGGGGACTTCAATGCTGACAGAACCCGAGGCTGCAGTTTGACATTTTAGTTCCCTAGAACACTTGGGCAGCTGCTCACATCTGGCTACACAGCTGACTGTAGTGAATCCCAGCTGCTGCTAGACCCAAAGGGCTGGAGAGCTGAACTCAGTCAGCAGAGGACAGAGCTAAGGTACAGAAGCAGCTCTGGGCAAGGCAGAGAAGACCCATCTGGCCAGAACCACCTGCCCTGGGAGCCCCATCAGTTCCAGCACTCTCCCCAGCTGCCTGAGAGGAAAGCAGAAGTCTTTCACTTGGCCAGCTTGGGTAGGACCCACAGCAGGGAGAGGTTTAGCTCCATCCTAGTCTCAGCCCCTAGAGCCTCTAGTGTGCGCTGGAGAGCTGGACCCACCGGGACCATTCTAGACATGCTACCTCATTAAAGCACCGCTAGCATTGAAAACGAAGGCTCAGGTGTTAGAGACAGAGCCAAGGCAAGAGAACAGGAGCAGGAACAGGCAGCTTCTCCCTTTACAATGTCAAGGTAGCAGGCCAGCAGAGATAGGAAGGAGGAAGGAGCATACAGATCCAGGTTACAACCTCATCCTGCAGGAAACTGGCCCCTGGGAAGGAAATATCTTCCTCAAGGCCACAGAACTGGGGGGGGCGACTGCAGAATTGTGTTTTGCTCTTTCCAGGTCTCTTCTCCTGTGTCAGCTCAGGCCGTGACCCTTCAGCATCAGAACATAGGGAGCTATGTTCTTGTCTAGGACAGGGGAGGACAAGGCACTGTCAGAGAGCCTCAGCAAGGTAGAGGGTTAAATCTGCCTGGCCAGGTCAGGAAGGGTGTGGTGGCCCTACCTTCTGCAGGAGCCAGGTAGGGTAGAGGCTAAGTCCAGGTGGGCAGTACCGAACAGGGGCTGGGCTGGCAGGGCAGAGGCAAAGCCTGAAGTGAGCTGGACTTTGAACATTCCAAGCTTCCTCAAGTTTTTACAAGCCCCAGTCAGAGCAGAGACTGGTTTCAACACTCTTACCTTGAGCTTGTCTTTTAATTTAGTAAGTGTCAGAGGCCAGGTAGGAGTAAATGCCTGCAGGTCACCCAGCTCAAAGAGGTAGAAGGGGTCTGTGTAATCGTCACTGTCTTCCCCCTCACCTCCTCCGTGCCCCCCCTTAGCTAGTCAACCTCAGCACACAGAACCCAAGCAGGGAAACCTCAGACGCCTGGACATGACCCGTTGGACATGAGTGTACCAGTGGAGGGGCAGGTGACTGGACAAAATCTCCTCCCCTCCTCCACCCCGCTTGGTTCTTCCCGCTTCTTGCAGCAGCTGTTGCAAAGGAGAGGCGAAGAAAGAGAAAACACCATTTCCCTCTTCAAACCAAAACAAACACACTCAGGGCTGCTGATTCAACATGAATCTGTGGAATGCAGGGAGATGTCTGGTGGGAGTACCCCACTGCTTCCGGGTGGGCTCTGGCCTCTGAGGCTCAAGACAGCGCCTCCTCTGTCTCCTACTGTCCGTTCCTCTAGGGGTCAGAGGGAGTCTTTGGACAGCTCCAAATGCCCAGCCACTTCATCACCTCACCCTGCAATGCCAAGCCCTTGAGAAGCGCTCCAGCCTGGTTCTGCAGAGGGCGTGGCTGCTGTGGCCACAGACTAAATGAGAGGTGTAATGGGGGCTTAAACGCATAGATCTCGGGTTCTCCCCAGGCGGAGCGGACGAGGGGTGTGATATGTGTTTATTTTACAGGGTTCTCCCAGCCCGGGAAAGAAACTAATGTTAGGTACTGGATTCTCGGGGTACTGGACAAGAGAGACCCTACTTCTGCTCTCCGAAGAGGTCTGAAGCGTGGAGCGGTCGCGTCTAGATAGGTTCTGGCCAGGTCAGCACTTGCTGTGATTACTGCCCCCCATCCTCCACTTCCCGCCAAGCCCCACACCACCCCCTTAATACTGGCTCACAAGGAAAGGCCAGCAGTAGCAGACCTGGAAGTCAGTGGGCCCAGGGCTCCAACTCAGCTTAGGTCAGGCATCTCACATACCCTCCGTCACACCCCGTCTCGCCGCCGCCAGGCTGACTTACAGGTAGCGCTGCTGTCGCTCGGTTTGCCGATGGAGGGCGACCGAGTAGCCGAAAAGGCTACCCGGGTTCACCGCCTCCTTCACCACCAGGAATCGGGTGTCCAGGTTGAAAGCGAAGGCGACCCGGCCGCTAGCCGCCACCATCAAGGCCAGGGCGCTGAGCATCCAGCCAGAGTCGCGCGGCGCGCGGCGGGGGCCGAGGCCCATGGCTGCGAGCGTGAGCCGGGCCGGGCGAAAACACAAGAGGGCTCAGCACTGGAGTTGGTGAACGGTTCACCTGCTCCAGGCGCCGCCAGAGGACACCCGAGCCCGCAGCGCCACTGCGCTCGGAGTCCAGCCAGCTTCACGTCTGCTCCGGGGTGGCGCTTCTCCAATCCTCTCCAGGTCCGTGGATCTACTCTCCCGCTGGATGGATGGACAGGTCACCGTGCCCGACTTTGGGCACCCGGCACCCTAGATGGTCCCGGCCGCGCCCCCTTGGCGGTGTTAGCTCTTTGGATCCCAGCTAGGTGGAGGATCTGAAAAGGCAAACCCTCGACCGCCAAGAGGGCGGGAGGGAGGGATTCTCGCCAGCGCGTGCCCCGCCTCTCCACTGCCCAGCCCTGCACCTCCCCACCTTGCGCGCCCAGCCCGAGCTCCGCTTTCCTTCCGGGGAAAGAGAAAAGGTCCCCGCTCGGCCGCCGCCTCTTAAAGGGGCAGCGCCGCCCCCCCCTCTTCATCATTCCTACCCTGACTCCGCCCTCTCTCTCAGACACCTGTCGGGAACCCTTAAAGCCTGGATTTCCCCTCCCAGCGGTTTGCTTCTCCCTGGAAGCGTCGCCTTCAGTGCCAGACGGATTGGACGGGCGGGGCCGGAGGTGGGATTTGCCTGGCTTTTCGCAGCGGCTGCAACTGAATAGGCGGTTCTAGGCAACGCCACCACCACGGTCCGGACTGAACAGACCAGGCACTGGCTCTTCGTTGAACTATCCTCGGTGCCCGGCTGCTTGGAATGCGGACCTTCGCCGCGCTGCGAGTCCCTAAGAGGTGACTGTGGGTCTCCGGACTTTCTTCATACTCAGAGCCCTCGATGTTAGATATGGAGTAGTATTTATCCTGCCCACCCTCCTGCTCTTATCCTGATCCCAGCCGGAACCGGCTCCTCCGTAAAGCCAGACAGATATATTTAGCGGTGGTGATGATAACCCATCAGTAATTGTAATTAGCAAAGGGAAGCTTTTGTCTCTAAGAGCTGTGAATGGGACCTCAACTCCCATAGCTCTGTGCTAGGTGGTGCCGGCTGCGGACAGGTGGGGTAAGCTCAAAGATCTCATTCTCCAGGAAAGAATCAAACCGAAAGAGAACTCCAAGAGATCATTACGGACTTTTTTAAGTCTAACTTAGATTTCCCCTGTTGCAAAACCAAGACTCATTTTTTCTGAGCATCGTTTTCTATATGTTCTTATAATAAGAAAGCACCCTTTGCAGCTGGAACTGTTAACTGCTTTACAAATACTACTTTTTCAAGTCAGTTTTTATTACCTGCCACACACATACAGCAAGGAAAACAGGAAATGGAGCCATCCAATAGGATTCTGCTTGGGTGTGTTGAGAAGCCAGTGCATTCTGGGTCCAATTCACTGTCTCCACAGTGTGACCTTAGAAGAGGCTCATTTCCACATAGATGATCTTCCCCCTCCGCCCCAAAGGTGCAGCCCTTAGCGACAGTGCTGCCTTTTACTAATGACAATTACTGACAGTTTGTCATTGTCACCACTATGTAATGGATGCAAACCCGGGTCTGTACCTGTCACCCTGTTTATATGTGGGAGCAGGGCCGTCCTGTCCCTGCATCAGGCACAGCAGTTGTGTTTGAGGGGTGCGCCTTTGTAGACACAGCCCTGGAGGAGGCGGGGAGGGGGGACAGCTCTTCTTACAGAATGTAAGTGTGATTTCTTTGCAGCCCCAAGTGCGTGCACTGGTACAGGAGCAGCTGAGCAGAGTCTGGGGTTAAAAAGAAGTGAGAGTAGAGTGAGCTGCTGGAAGACGTGATCTACGATTATTAAATCCTCACACCAGGCATCAAGGTGTTCTGTGCTCTAAGATGGGAGCATCAAGGCTCAAGTTGGGTGATCTGTCTGAGGCCACACAGGATTCTAATTGCATAGTATCTAACCCCAGAAGCCGTCTTAACCATTATGCTAATGATTAACACTTAAGGACAAATCAGATTTTGGTGAGCTTTGGAGTGACAGGGCCTCTCCTTTGGGAGTGTCCTCGGCCATTACTTACTACTTCCCTTCCTGTTGCCTGGCACAATGAATTCTAACTAGAAGCCCCACCTAAATGGTTAAAATGGTAACTGCTAAACAATCTGTCTTCCTTTAGCTTTGCAGATACCAGAAGATCTGATGACCTTTGTAACATTGCTCCCCTTGTCTTTTCCTACAAACTAACGCATATTTACTACCCACTGTTTAGCTCCTGATAAGTAGCCTGCCTGTTTTAGGAACTAGTCCCAGGAGATAAAGTGGATTGCAGGGTTCTGGCCAGAGGGGGAAGAAACAAAACACACACACACACACACACACACACACAAAAAAAACCCAGAGATGTTGCCAGATGGTGGTGGTGGAGGCGCACGCCTTTAACCCCAGCACTCGGGAGGCAGAAGCAGGCAGATCTCAGTGGGTTCGAGGCAAGCCTGGTCTATAAAGTGACCAGTGGCAAAGACCCACTTGGCATCTAGAACGTGCAGCGGTGTGCATTTGGAGGCCAGGACAACCTTGTGGGATCTCTGCTTCTTTCCTCTACTTTGACGTGAGTTCTATGGTTGAGCTGAGGTCATCAAGCTTGCATAGCAAGTGTTTTACATGCTGAGGCATCTTGCCAGCCTGCTATGATGTCTACCATGTAGCTCAGGCTAGCCTCTAAAGATTGGCATTTGAACAGCAAGCATCCTTAACCAGGAGCACAACTTTAGAATCAGAGCCCAGGAAGTGGCCCCAGTCTGACTTCATAGGTTACCAAACCTGTGAAAGTCAGGATTGTCATCCTTGTTTGCCTCGTGAGGGAACAAAGCTTCAGGTGTGTATTTGGATGTCCAAAGCCACACAAACCATGGCAAGGGAGTAAGGCAGAACTGGGGACTGGGCACCACTGGCCACAGCTATGCTTTAAGGGAAACTCCAGGCAGATGTTGTTTGGCCAGACATACTTAAACAAGAGCAGCTGTGATAACAGTTTGCTGGGTAGCGTTTGGGAGAGGACATTTGTCCCTGGTTGCTCTTAGAATGGTATTAATCTGCGCTGTGACTTCTAGAGCTACCCGGCCTCTCTCAGGCTTTGACTCGTGGACCCAAAGCTATCCGAAGTTTAAGAGACATCTGGGGTCAAGGAACAGGAAGCTAAATGGGAAGTCGAGCCATTGCATTTGCCCTTCTGGATAACTCCCTTGGTTCTTAGCCTTATTCCTAGAAGAGTGTGTCAATAGCCAGGGCCAGGAGGGCCAGGGTGGACACTTGGTATAGACAGGGGTGCTGCCCAAAATAGCTTTGCGTCATGTGATGATGACAGATGGGCCCCATGCCAGGCCTTATCTCGTAAACTATCCCAAACAGGAAGGACCAGCATGTCCGATCTGGGGACCAGGAGCAGGAAAGGGATGAGGGATGGCATTTCCAGTCCAAAGGAGTGTCCAGAGAGAACGTGGGAGCAGGAGCTGGGAGACTGGTAGAAGACAGACCCAACTGAGGAATGTGGGAAGTGTCAGGCAGACCTATGGGGAGGGGTGGACTGGAATGGAGGGAGCCTTGGACTGTCTGAGCCTGGCCTGGAGATCTGGAGAGAGGACTCCCAGTTCCACGCCGCAGGGCTGAAACTCTTTGTTCTGAAGGACTTTATCTTGATGGCTTCATCTCATCCCTCCAGTTGACTTTACACTGTCAGCTCTTCCTCAAGCAGAATGGGCCCACCTAGAAACACAGGATGTGAAATGATGGGCCTCGGCTCAAGCGTTTGATGTGTCCGTGAACAGCCTTTAGGCGTCTCCCAGTTCTCTTCCCTAATGGCTCACACCTGCACAAGCCTGCAAGCATGGATGGAGCTTCCCTTCATTGTCTGAGGGAAGGAGAGTCCCAGAGATCCTCCCTGGGTGAACATTCACCCCCAACCTCAGTGAAAATCCAGGTTATCCTCCTTCCTGGCTCTGAAGACATTTGAGACCTGCTGTCCCGAGAGACAGCCTTTGTGTAAACAACAAAACCTTTCGTGCTTTCTTGGTTCTTGAGTGGTGCTATCCATCTTAACATTTGAATGAAACCTTCGATGAGGCCCCTGGGCCTTTGCAGGTGACTACCATAACGTGCAAACTGCGTTCTATGCAGGAGTCAGGGAGGCTTCCGGGAGAAAGAAAAGGGGGAGGGGGGCCAAAGGAGAGACAGGCCTAGAGCGGGAGACCTCGAGAAAAGAAATGCAGAAGTTGGCCTAATTTAGGGTAAAGTTTTCCCAGCTGGAACAGTGACAATGTCAATATTCTCAGCCGGCGGCTTCCGTTCCTCTTGGAGCACTTACTGTGTTCGCAGCAGTGTGACTCCATAGCTCCAGCCAGCTGCTGCAGGAATAACAAGGACACACAGTGGCCTGCTGCTAGGGGTGAGTGCTGGCTAGCCTGTCTTCTCACCCTAGCAAAGATACCTTCTACCCCAAGCCTTGGAGTCCTATCTCGAAAGCAAGAAGGCTGGAGAAAACATTCTGTTATTAATCTCCATCAGCATCCAGTGTGTCTCAAGGCTCCTCAGATCTGCAGAGCTAAATGGACCAACTCTGCTACTGAACCTAAACTCAGGTCACTCTCTCACTCAGAAGATACAAAATTCTTGCGGGGGTGGGGGCTGGCTGAGTATGATTAGGTTTATCAGATTTCTTTTTCCACTGACCCAGACTCAGCCTTCTCTGCCTCAAGCCTCAAGGCAAAAATCCCTCTCTGCCTCAGCTCAGACCTGAGTCCCCTACTAGGACTAACAAGGGCTTCACCTGGCCCCCTCCTCTGTCTTTTTGGTTTTGAGCCTAGCATTTAACAGCTGAGCTATCTCTCCAGACTCCAGGAAGCTTTCTGAAAACTCAGCATCAAGCAGGCTAAACTGCTAGTGTCTTGTACCATAGAGCTTATGTATAAGAGGCGAGGGGACTATTAGAAACAGCATGTTTATTGTATGAAAGAAGAAGGAAGAAAACAGAAATGAAAAGAAAACCAGAGAAAGAAATAGTGTGCTGCTCACAGCACACACTGAGGTTGACATGGTTGGGACAGACATAGAGGGGCCAACATGTAGGAGTGGAGCCAAGAAAAGACAATGAAAGGTAGGAAGATTGAGAGCTTGAGGCTAGCCTCGTCTAACTGGTAAGTTTCAGATCAGTCTGGTCCACACAGGGGAGGCCCTGTCTCAAGAAGAAGAAAATAAGCCATTCAGTGGTGGCTCACGCCTTTTATCTCAGCACTTGGGAGGCAAAGGCAGGAGGATCTCTGTCAGTTCAAGGCCAGCCTGGTCTACAAGAACTAGTTCCAGGGCAGGCAACGAAGAAGGAGAAGGAGAGGGAGGGGAAGGAGGAGGAGGAGGAGGAAGAAGAGGAAGAAGAAAAAGAAGGTGTGAAACTGGCTAAACAGGAGCAGGGGAGGGGAGAGGTAGGAGGAGGGAAGGAGAGGGGTATGTGAGAGAGAAAATGGACTTCAGGCAGAGGTGGTGAGGGTCCTGATGTAGAACTAAAGAGGAAGGGGCTCTGAACACCAGTGGGCAGTGTCCCTTATGGGGCCCTAGTACATTACCCCAGACAAGGAAACTTCCCTGACAGCTGACTGCCTCTTGTTCTTCCAGCCTCTTCCAGTAGGGTTTCTTCCTACTGCCTAAGGGACGGTCTTGTGTCGATACTGGTTTGACCCCAGGTCCCCTCCTTTCTTGTCTGGCTCCTAATAGGCTCTGCCACACTCTTTATGTAAATTCAGGATGGCACTTTGAAAAGGAGAGGCTGTGGGCCCACCCGCTGAGTCCCTTTCTTGTGTATGTGGGGAGGGGGTGGCAGGGCCTGTAGTGAGTCTGTCTTTCTTTGTACCACCAACTTCCAAATATTGACATGGGGGATTATTAATATGAAAGTTTGGCCATTAGCTAAGGCTTGTCCCACTAGCTCTTATAACTTAAATTAACCTGCTTTTATTAATCTACATTCTGCCACATGGCTTGGCTACCTCTCCTCTGTACCGTATGTCCGACTTCTTCAGTGTCTCCCTGGCATCTCTTTTCTTCTTCCCAGAGTCCTCTCTGTCCAGAAGTCCTGCCTATCCTCTCCTGCCTAGCTATTGGCTGTTCAGTTCTTTATTACACCAATCAGAAGGTGCCTTAGACAGAGACACACCTTTCCAGTGTACACAAATACTGTACAAGGGAGGGGAGTGGGGGGGACAGGGCTAACTTTCCTTGGCTCTTCCTGACCAAATTCTATGCTCGGGTGGAAAATCTGGGCAGGTGGGGACTCTATCCACCCACTCCCACCCTTTTCCACTAGAGATGGAGGACCCCTATAGAAATGTTCACTAGGATGCATCTGCAAATGGTCTCTCTTTTTTTTAAAAAAAATATTTATTTATTTATTCTGTGTGTCTGCAGGCCAGAAGA
>LOJH01030266.1:1434-17165 GCA_001685095.1 Ellobius talpinus | reverse complement strand
TCTGGTGCCCTCTTCTGGCCTGCAGACATACACATAGACAGAATATTGTATGCAAAATAAATGAATAATTTTTAAAAAAAAACAGTAATAATAATTTACTTCATGAGCATTCGTGTTTTGCCTGTATGTATGTCTGTGTCAGATCTCCTGAAACTGGAGCTACAGGCAGTTATGAGCTGCCATGTGGGTGTTGGGAATTGAACCTGGGTCCTCTGGAAGTTAAGAGTCAGTGCTCTTAACCTCTGAACCATCTCTCTAGCCCCATTGTTTCTTTTTTGTATTTTATTTTATGTGTATCTGTACACCATTTGCATGCAGCACCTACCAAGGCCAGAAGGGGGCATAGGATCCCCTGGAAGAATTGTCAGTGCTCTTAACTGCTGAGCTATCTCTCCAGCCCCTACAACTGCTATTTTTACAAAACTGTGAGACAAATAATATAATCACTTCTTGGTGTTTTGGCTAACATCATGTGTAAAGTAATAGAACAGAAACTCAACGGTTCCCAAGTACAGCACAGTATTATACATACACACCGATGGGCATCAGCTACTTCCTATCACTATGCCCACCACACACGTCCTCACTTTCTCCTCCCAGTCCCCAGCAACCACCAGCCTGCTTCTGTCTCTATTCATTTTGACGATCCTTCATATGATCCAGATATAGTGGCTCGTGCCCGTGTTCCCAGATACAAGCTAGACCTGGTCTCCAAAGAGGAAAAAAATTATACATCGTATGTCATTCAGCCTTCCGTCACTGTGAGGACACACGGAGATGGACAACTTATTTGCCTCATGGAAGTTTCAGTCTGGCCAGATGACTCTGTTGCTCTTGGGCCTGTGGAGAAGCAGGGATGGCATTGTGGAGTGAGCGCACAGCAAAGCCTCAGCTTACAACTGGGGAAGCAAAGGAAAATGGGAAGGGCCGAGGTCTCAATGCTCCCTTCCAGGGGCGTCCCCAGCAACCCAATTTTCTTCCTCTAGGCCGGCCACCTTCCAGTAGGACCACGTGACTGTAACATGAGTCAGCACTGCAGGGACTGGGTGTACTGGTCACACTAATACCAGCACTGGAGGGTTGGGTTCAAAGTCTTCAACTGTACAGTGTTCCAGGGCAGCCGGGCTACACGAGACCCTGTCTCAGAGGGAAAGAAAGCGGTACAAAGGGAATCCTAACACACAATGAACCTCAAGGGCACTATGCTAAGTGATGTGGTGCCAGACACAGACAATTGCTGCACGGTACCACTTACATGATGTCAGTTTCAATCTCCAGTGTCTCCCCATATCCCATGACTTAGGCAGGGCTAGGAATTTGTGCACACCCTCTGCCCAGAGCTATGACACCCAGTCCACACCACTTCTGCTGTCTGTATGTCACCTTCGGTTCAACATTACCCAAAAGTACTAAATGGAAAACTCTAGAAACAAACAATTCACTTTGTTTCACTATTATAGCATTACTTCACATCATCTCAAGGACACTGGTGGCTATGATACAGTAAGTTTTGGATTTTTTTTCTTCCTTTTATTTGTAATCCTGGGACAGCCTGGTAGTTATAGTAAGAACCAGTCTAAAAAAAAGTGGAATCATCAAATTGATGCTATTCTGTTGTCCAGACTTTATCTGTTCTTTTTGGTTTTTCAGAACATCATTTCTCTGTGTCCTGGAATTCACTCTGTAGACCAGGCTGGCCTCCAACTCAGAGATCCACCTGCCTCTGCTTCCCATACCACCACCACCTGACTGGATATTCAGTTTTCAAAAGTTGTGCATCTAACAGTGCCTATGTGGAGGTCAGCGAACAACTGTACTCAGAATTACAAGCACACCAGGTCTTTTTTTTTAAAGCAGTTTCTGTGGACTGATCTCAGATAAGTACCTCCCAGCATCCGCCCTAAACTTGCTAAGTCTCAGGATGATCTTGAGCTTCCCATCTGCCCACCTCCACCTAAGTACTGGGACCACAACCATGTGCTATACCAATTTCTATAGATTCTTTGGGTCTCCAATGGGAGGTTGGGTGGCCACAACACCTTAGTAGTACGCAGTCAATATACTAACCACCAAAGGAAGGAGTGATGCCCTTCCTTGGAGGCACCCTCCCTATGCTGTGTCTGTTCCCACTGGACTGGGCATCCTCAGCTGTTACCAGAAGCCATTCCTTAGACCCTCCCCAGTGTGCAGCAAGAGTAGGAGCTGAGCAATAATAATGAAACATAAACCGAGGCAGAATTCTCCACTGATTTCTGAAAAGATCCTTTCACACTTTTCAGTAGGGGGTGTCGAGCATAGCAGCCTTTCATGGGGCCCCTTTACCTCTCACCAGAATTGTGATTTTGGCTTACCCCTTCATCCTTGACCCTGAATGCCAGGGGCTAACACTGAAGATCAAAGACACCCCATGAAGACACAGCCCGGCCACTGGAACTTGGGACTCTTACCGAGCACACTGTTGGAGGCATGCAATGGGATTCCCAGGTCTTCTGCCCACCCAACGCAATAGAACCTCACAGCAGCTAGCACAGAAAACATTGCTTTATTAACTGAATTCGCCAACACACAAGGAGTGCAGTGGGCTCCTTAGACATAGACCCTGGTGGGGGCCTCAATCCAGAAGCCCCAGTGAGTGAGCAGGACAGGGCCGAAAACTATGCAGCAGCAGCAGCAGCAGCAACACAATCATGCAGGGCACAGTGGGCACTGGCCACGCGTGGGTGACCGGACATTCTATTGCTCGTTAAGGGTTGCGAACAAGGACAATGTACAAAAAGGAGAAATAGGTCTTTGCGGTAATGAAAAATACATTTTTCTCTACAAAGGAATCTTCTCTAATACAAGAAAATAAATATTGCAACATAAGCCAAAAATAATTTAAAATTGCTCTTTTCAATATATTTTCAATATTTCTCTTGTATATTAACAAATGGCACATCACTTTCTTTGAAACAAAGACAGAAGGTGTCTCCTCCTGTGACATTCATATCGCCCTCCCCACCGCCACCCCCAAATGATTTGGATGGAGCACAAGTCTGTGTCCGCCAGGGAAGGCGGCAGGAAGGGCCTTAAAGAACAACCAAAAGTCCCCAACTCCAACACCTCTGGCTCTTTGGCCAATGTGGCCAGCTAGGCCAAGGGCGCGGGAGAGTAGCCTCAAGGACCTTACTACAGAGATCACATATTGTTCTGCGGAGCTTCAGGCATGAGCACAGGTTGGTCATATGTGGCAATGGCGAGGAAACCCTGTCTAACCTGTTGCCGAGGTTCCTGTAGAGTGAGAGAGCTGACTCTTTAGAAACCCTAGCAAGTCCCATAGGGTGCCCGCGCATGCTCACATATGCGCACAGTGCTCTGCTGTTCACATACACACAACACATACACACACGCACTCACACACACACGCACTCACACACTCACTCACTCAGAGTCCAACACTGATGCCCAGGAACCTGGGTGGCTGGTTTCTCCAACGAGCCTGTGGCCCTTCCATTGCAGATTTTCACACCATGTACGGAGTCAGAGCTCATTTAATAAAGTAAACAAGCATCCTGTCTTTTTCTTTACTTGTTTCAAAACACACCTAATGATACACAAAAATACTTTCCTTACATGTTAGCCTGTGTCCTGTGGTGAGAGGGAATGAGGTGGAAGGCAGCCAGGGTTGGTGGGAAGGGGACAATAGCCAGAATGAGTTTCAGAGTCTTTTCTGCCTCCCTAAGGAGGGGTAGTGGATGTGGGCAAGGGAACTGCCTCTGGCCTGAAAACGGTGCCTTGGTCGTAGTGTGGCAAAGCCATCTACACCATGGACAGTGGGCTGGGGGGAACTAAGGGGAGAGAGAGGCTAATGGGGCATTCTCATCCTCCCTGCGGCCTGACGAACATCTCAGAGGTGGAGACAGCTGCCTAATGAAGACTACCTTAGGGCTTGGTCTAGTGAAGGGGCCCACTCGCCAGCCATAGTAACAGACAACTGGGCTTTGTGGCAGGCAGGACCTAGTGGATAGACTGTGTCCAAAGCAGGTGCCAACTACCAAAAGGCCCAGAACCCAGAGGTCAAAATAAACAAAGGCTCTCTGAAGTGCCTCTCTTACCTGCCCAGCCCAGGCCCTGGAGAAAGAGCACCAGAGGCCCAGGAAAAGGGGTTGAATTCACCCCACTCATCAGTAATGTCTACCCACAGAGCCCAGCCCCTGCCCTGGGGTGGAACGGAGTGGTCAGGGCCATTCCATTCCCTCCCTCGCCCTACAGTGTTTGGTTGTTCTCTAAGCCCCCGTGCCCTTTGCGTCCCAAAGGTCAGACCACCAGGCAATCCAGCAGACGAGGTTGCGACCCGAAGTGACTCAAAGCACATGGTTAAGGAAGGTCTGTTCAAAGGCAGTAAACAAGAGACTGGGGTGGGGGTGCTGACGCCAACACTGCGTTGTCACTACTACCAAGATGGGCAGGCAGACTAAGTCTAGGTGGTAGCCGATGCCATCCTGAGGCCCAGGATCCTTGGAGTCCACCCCACACCCTCAGAGTCCATTGGAATCAGACATGTTTGTCCAATCCACCAAACTGAAGTCATTATCTTTGTTTCTGATTTTGCTCAAACTCACCGTCGTACCTTGATAGTTTTGGAGTCGAGGTGGGTGAAGGTCCCGTGTATTTGCTCTTTGTGTATCTCTGCGGTGGCAATGGGGGAACCACGCTGGATTCGCAGTCAGGATTTCCCCCTCCCTGAAAAGGGGGGAGTCCACAAAGTTTAGGACCACACTCACAGCGGTCCAGCCCGGGGACCATAAATCAACAGCAGCAGCAGTGGTGGCAGGCAGTGGTCTCCTCCTCCGAGGCCTTGGGCCCCTTTCTGTAGGTGTGTGCAATAACCAAATCTTGGAACTCTGTTGCTAACCAACTCCTTTGAAACGGAAGTTCAAGTCGACAGTTGTCAGGTCCGGGCTGTGCTGTATATTATGGTCAAAATATTCTTTGGCATTCTCAGGATGATTCGACTGGTTCACTGGACTTTTGCAAGGTTCTGGTTGGAGAAGTTCTGGCTTTACCAGTGGTGGAAGTGACCCAAGAGTAATTCGTAAAAGAAAAAAATCCAAATGTTTTCACGGAATTCCTTTGTTCCCTGAGCTATCACCCTGGGGCCACTCCATCAAAAACTCTTCAGAACTACCTGGGGACTTGGAGGAGGGGGGATTGAAGAGGGGTAGGAAAGAGGGTACATCAGGGAGGGAAAGGGGGTTAAGGCGCCAAGGGACAAAGGGACACAACACAGGAAGATCCAGCAATACTTCTACCAGCCCCAGCAGGCCAACAGTGGCCTGCCCTGGGCCCCGGGATCCCACTACACTTGTTGGAAGGATGTTTCCAGAAGGAAACCAAAGAGGAAGCTCATGTCTTAGCAGGACTAGGAAACTTCAAAAGGCAAACGGTCTGGTCTGGCCAGCTCCATGTGGAGAGAGCAGACGGTGGCCGAGACTGGCCCCAAAGGAAGAAAGGAAGTTGAAGCCCCAGAGTGATTCTCTGCAGTGGGCTGATCTGAGCCCCAAGCCCCAGGCTGGGCACTGGCCCTCCCTTGGAGCCTTCCACCTGGATGGGTGGTTGGCTGTTTGGGGAGTCCCCTGAGTAAAAGCACAGCTCAGGAAGGATTCTGGGAACCACTTCCCAGAGCTGCTTGGGCTGGGCACTGGCAGGGACAGAGCAGCAAGGGAGGGGGGGTTGCGGGTGGGCCTCAGATGTTGTGGGCTATTCGGGAGCCAGCGGGCCCCCTGCACCCCCTCAGTGCTTTCTCATAGAAACTCGTTGTGCTTGTGACAGTGAAGAGACTGGGCATCACCCCTTATTCTTCCTTAGGGATCAGTGGAGTGCAGCAGAACACCTCCCCCACACCCCAAACAGACCCCAGTACAATCTGGGGGGAAGGCGGAATGGCCCATCTGCCAAGAAATAATGCCCAAACGACAGTCTGTGTCACCCAGTGGCAGTGGGCAGGAGCCCTGAACTCTCCCTCACCTTGTCTACATCAAGCCAGAAGCCCGGTGATGTTGCATGGGCTGGGACAGGGTGGCACATAGAACCTGGCATAGTCCCTGGCCAGGGCCACCGGAGGAATCCTAATGTCCTAGGCCAGCACAGAGGAAAGACAACGGAGTGGAATTCAGAACTCTCGCTATATTAAAAATAAAACCACGACAGAGTGGTGGGTCTGGGACACTCAGCAGTTGGAAATGGCAGTTGTGATTGGGCTGAGACCCTGTGGGGGGACCAGGGCAGGGCCCCGGTGAGTTAGGAGGCCAGTACCCCCATGCGAACCACCTCCTCTGCTCCTGCCTCCCTGGAAGCCCGTTGCACCCCACTGTGCTCTGCCTCTATATCAGAGTCGCTTATCTCCTCATCAGAGAAGTAGCCGTCAGCCTCGGTGTCAAAGTGCAGGCTGACCTTTGGCCTCTCGGTCACAGCATCAGACCTGGCAACCGGAGGTTTCCGACTGACCTTGATCTCTCTGGGTGGCCGGAGCCTGCCCAAGGGCTTGGGGCTCACTGTAGGGACAGGCACTTGGACATTCAAGTCAGAAGCCACGAGGGCTGTCTCGTCCAGGGTCTCAGAGGCCAGCGGTGGGGGGCTTTCCAGTGCTGCTGGGACAGGACAGTCCCCAGCTGGAGGGCTGGATGGCAAATGGGAAGAGGTCCTCCGTGGTGGCTTTCTGGCGGGTGGTCCTTGTGTGCCCTTGCCACTGCCAGCATCCTGCACCCAGGGCTTCTTGGGTGGCTTGTCTGGAGTGGTCCGTGCGCTGGGCCCATCCTGAAGCAGGGGTGGTTTCTTTTTGGCAGGCAGGCGAGTGCGGCCTCGGGCCTTCCTGGCAGGGTCACCAGGCCGCAGTGAGGGGTCCCTCATGAAGCTGAGTAGCGTCTCCTCATCCTGCAGCAATTCCTCAGAGAGCAGACCTGGAGCGGGATCCTCCCGGTGCCCACTGTTCAAAGACCACTCACTCATGGCCATGTCTTCTGCCGTGATGTGCACCGACTGTGCCAACCAGCTATTGAAGAAAGTGCCGTCGATGGGGAACGAGGTGGAAAGACCTGACGGATGGGAGAACGAAAGCAGGTGTGTATCACCCAAGACAACCAACCCACCTAGGCAAGTCACCTCGTTCTGTCTACCCCTCCCACCAATGCCACCAAAGAGCGGGGCCAGACACTGTCCCTGCTCGCCAAGGTGACCCACCCCAGGACTGGCTTTGCAAATTGTGGAGTAGAGTGGAGTGGAAGGGAAATGGTGAGTTCCTTGCTCAAACACTAAGAATTTCAAAGTGGGAAGAGCAGAGAGGACACCAGGGGGCACTGTGTCTTTACAGGCTGTCCCTACAGCAGCTTGGAGGAAAGCACCTGTCAGAGATGTCTCCCTGAAACGGTGGCCAGGATCAGTTTCAGCTTTGGGCCCAATTTTACTGAGGTCTACTGTGACAGGGACTAGGAGGTCTGCTGTCACTCCTGTTGGTCTCTGGGTGGCTCAAGAAAGGTTGACTGGGGTCAAGTAAACAGCCTGTGTGGGTGCGGGTGGGGGTGGGACTCCGGCAGGGTGGAACAGGGAGGGACAGACTTCTTGTGGTCTTCCCCTCCCAGCATGGGGCTGGTTTCTAGGGACCTCTGGGAGGATCCAGCACTTTGACCAGGGCAGCTCCTGAGCTGACAGAGCTGTCTCCATCCAGCTACAAGTCTTGGGATCTCAGGTGAAGGGAGGCTGCGATGCTGTGGGCACCTGGCCTAAGTGGCTCTTCTCTGAGGTGGCCAACTCTGCTTCACGCAGCTGGCCTCCTATGGGGTGAAACTGAAAGAGCTGGTGTCTGCCAGCTCACAAGGGCCCCTCACTTACCCAGCTGCCCCAGGACAGATTCAGGCCCGGCCTTCATTTTCTCTTTCTTCTCAGGGCTGCTGTCCTTGGGACCCTCTCGGCCTTTCCTCTTTGAGTCACTCCTCTTGCCCTTTGTTCGTCTCCCAGGAGGCTCTGGGTTAGAGAAACAGAGTTAAACTTGAGAGGCAGCTCAGGGGTCCTCTATCAACTCTGTCTGTCCTCCTGGGCACCAAGGTCACAGTCAGGGTGTCAGACACAGGGAGAGCTGGAGAACAGAACTGCCCTCGGCTCTAGGAAGGTCCTTGGGGTAGGCACAGGAAGTACTTGACTTGGACTTTAGTATGATCTACGAAATGAACAGTCCTTGCTTAGTCCTGCTGGGTGGAAACTGACTGGATGTTCTATGGACAGGGTAGGGCCTTGAATGTCAGGACAAGGAGCTGGACACAGGGCAAAAGAGCATCACCTGGGGCTAAGAGGCTTAGTTTTGGGCCTGACACCACAGCCAAGTGCCTCTTGACCTGCTTCTGTGGTGACTGACACAGAGGATGGGAGGTTCCAGTTTTGTATCTGGCTCTCATGTCCCCTTGGTCTACAAAAGAAGGTCCCCAGCTCCTCAGCAGAGGCAGGAAGGTTTCCTGAACAGTGTTTTTAAAAAAGGTGCAAGGCGTGTCCTGAGATGTTCTCACCCTGAGAGCCTTTAGCTGGACCCCAGTTTCCTTGCCTGTTACACGGTCCCCAGGCATGAGACCTCCAATGTCTCACCCTGGTCTCCATAGCCTCCTCTAGGCACCGTCCCTCCCCTAGGTTCATCCATTTCAAGCAGGGGTAAAGCAGTCTCCTTTGAAGAGGTACAGCCCTGAACAATGGTGCTTTCTCCTATCCAGGACAAGGAGCTGCAGCATCTTCAGACCCTACGTTGGGGTGTAGACACTCTGGTGTGTTGGATTCTGTGCTCCAAGGTGCTACTGCTCCTTGCTAATCTTAGCTTCCTTGAACACAAGGACTTTGTGCAGGCTTTGGGAGTTCTCAGGAAGACACATGTGTGGCCTCCTCCAAGTGCTGTGGTGTCCCCCTCAATAACTCTGTCCCCGAACCGCCACTGATCGCACATCCTGGGACACTAGTGTGGCCCTCAATACCTCTGTCCCCGAACCATCACTGACTGCACATCCTGGGACACTAGTGTGGCCCTCAATACCTCTGTCCTTGAACCGCCACTGACCGCATATCCTGGGACACTACTTTACTTTCTCACTCCAGAGAACAAACTGTAAGCAGGCAAGAAAGGTCTGGAGGCTACAAAGCAGACAATTCCACAAGGCCATGACCTGCTCTGACCTCTGTAAAAGGCAACAGTAATTTCTTTTCTTTTGATTATGCTGGGTTTAATTCCCAGCACGCATAGATGGCTCATGACCATCTTTAGCTCTAGTCCCAGGAGATCTGACACCCCCTTTAACATCCACAGGCACCAGGGACACAGGCAGGGCATGTACAGATATGCAGCCAAAGCATTCACACACATAACAAATATAGGTAAGAAAATGGTTCTTAGCCAGGCAGCTGCGCACGCCTTTAATCCCAGCACTCAGGAGGCAGAGGCAGGCTAATCTCTTGAATTCAATGTCAGCCTGGTCTACAGATCAAGCTCCAGGATAGCCAGGGCTATACAGAGAAACCCTGTCTCATAAAACAAACAACAAAGAAAATGGTTCTTATATAGTCAGGGATGGTCTTGAACTTACTACGTGGTTGTGGATGACCTGAAACTCCTGATCCTTTGGCCTCTACCTCCCAAGTGCTAGGATTACAGATGTGCACCAGAACAAACATCTGGTTCTATGCAGTGCTGAGGCTCAAATCCAGGACTTCATGCATGTTAGGCAAGCGCCCTATCAAGTAAGCTATGCGCCCAGCCTCTCAGAGACCAGAAGAGGGCGCTGGATCCCCTGGAACTGGAGGTACAGACAGTTGTGAGCCAGCAATTGAGTCCAGATCTTCTGGAAGAACAGCCAGTGCTCTTAACCCCTGAGTCATCTCTCTCTCCAACTCCCCCCTTTTTTTTAATTTAAATTTTCTTTCTTTCTTTTTCTTTTTCATTTCTTTTTTTTTTNTAAAGAAAGGAGCTCAGTATGTACCCCAGGCTAACCCTGAACTCAAAATCCTTTGGTTTCAACCTCTTGCACACTGGGTTCACAGGTATGTTCCACAACATACCTGCCTTCCACAAATGCTGGTAACCCCAAAGGCTAAAGGGAACAACTCTGCCCCTGGCAGAGAAGGGGGCAACATTCCCTCTAATGGCACCCAGCAGCTCTCCTCTTCCACTCAAGTCCCAGAATGACCCACAGGCTGAGTGGGCAGGGGCAGTCCACATCTCCAAAGCTCTGTCCTACCCAGTCATTTCTGCTGCATATGTTCAACATTTGCATGTGATGGCATGTGTATGTGGGGTGCTAAGCATGTCTTCCTTAACGTGTCCAGAATCCGTAATTAACCAATGCAATCAACATCCAGACCTTTGTCCCTGATTTCTAGATTTTGCTAAATGAATGTTATACCTAGAGAATGAAAGAGGACAAAGAAAATACAGCTGATTGGAGCCACAATCTCATCACGCGAGACCAGAGAGAAGAACCGCACGGCCTCATCTCTGCGCAGCTGCCTCCCTGAGGACTGACCCCCAGGCATGCCAGGATTCAGGGAAGCTGGCCAGCTCCTGCCTATCTTCAGCCCAGCAGAGCCAGGAAAACTGTGGATCTGCACCTGTCCTTATGCAAGCAAAGCCACGGTTGATAGAACTGGGCTGACCCAGGGAGCCAGCGGTGCCAGAGGGAAGCTTGAAAGCCACAGCTCCAACTCTGGCTCCTTGCCTACTCACACAACCAGGGCCCCGACAGGTTCTCATATGGATCTGATGACTGCAATGGAGGAGGGAAGGGACAGACTGATGGCTTCTGGCCCCATAGCCTCTTCCCAGGAGGGAAGGCACCACACCTACCTCGACACAGGTCTTGCTCCATAAGCTTCATCTGCAGGTGGAATATCTGCTCCTGGAGCTTGCAGATGGTATGCTTCGTTCTCTCGCGCCTCGTCACCATGTAGCACAGGTTCCTAACCTGAGGAGACGGAAGAGAGGTTCCTCACCATCTCAGACGGGCCATCTCAAGGAGCCTTGTTGCTGGATAAAGCAGTGTTTCTGGACATGGGCCACCGCTGCTACCTCCCCTCTGTCCAAGACATTTGAGAATTCACTACCATACCCTGAGTGTGCAGGGAGTATCTGGTCTCTCCATCACGTACCTTTCCCAGCAAAGCAACTCCTCAAAGACAAGCATCACTGTAAAACCCAGCACCCACCCCAAGGTACCAGAGGCACTGTACTTTCAAATGAGCACAATCTGGCAGAATAGCTTTTCCAAGTCTACCTTCTACACCAGGACCTGAGCCAGGCCCCTGCCACTTCCGCCAATGCTCATGTATCCGCAGAGACACGATGCCTTACTTTATAAAGGACAGCAACCTCTTAACTCTCTCAGGCCGGCCGGGAGAGTCCCTACAGCAGGCTCTGAAGCCATCTGGCTTAGCCTACAGAACAGGGACAGTCTTCAGGCTGTCTGTCTGGAAGCATCTACAGTGTACCTATCAATACCTGAGGAGGGTGCCTCCCTCCCCCACTCTTCTCTTACACACTTCTCAAGCTGCTGAGGCCAGGATTCAGCCCTTGAGACACTCCTTCTGTCTGGCATTTCCTTTGGGCTCATAGGGAGCTTTTCAGAAACAGGGACAGCTGTTTCTGACCACAGCTGTTCAGCCTGAATCCTATTCCCACCGAGGTCTTCCTCCATCTAGTCTCATGTTGGTCTTCAGGTCTGACTTAGTTTAAGTCTCTCTGTCCTTACGCTGCCTGGGGTGGCCTTTAATTCAAACTCCTCCTTCTTGGCATGAACTCATAGCTCAAGGGAGCATGATCAGATCTCTGTCGGGTATGGCTTTCCCCCTTTCCTTTCTGAGACTAGTAGTGAAGAAGATTCTAGAAGATCAAGTCAGCCTACAAGCATCAACATGATGGATTCAGTACGGACTCTCCTGGGATTTCCCATGTGTGTACTCCCAATCTGCACTGTGAACACCAGGCCACCACGGTCCACCCATCGCTGACCCCAGTTTTACCAATTCCCATGTTCAGTCCCTTCCTCAAGGGACAGCCCTCGACTTTGACCACTTGGCCCACCTTCCAACCATCCGCCTCTCCACAGTCCTGTACACCAGTCTGGCTCTGTGCCTATTGTTTGGGAGGAATTTGTAGAAAGCAACATGGTCAGGTTCTCTCTTTCCAGAGCAGAGGAACTCCCAGGACCAGGGGGTTCTGACCCAGGACTAGAGGGTGGCAAGGCTTCCTGGATAAAGGGACAGCTAACCCCAGAAGGAGGCCTAGCTAGGCCTTGTGGTGACAGTGTCATGGAGCAGGGGGGGAAGCAAAGCCAACCAGCAGGGGGTAGGGGTGGGGAGCAGGCTCTGGGGGTACTCTATTGGGCCCAGGACAGTTGTAGAAGTCATGCCATGACTCGGTCTCGGCCTCCACCCACAACTGCTCCATCAGTATGTTTACAGCAGTCTGTCCTGGTGACTGACACCATCTCCCTTCACAGCCTGGTTCTGCCCATCCCCCAGCCTTTCATGGGGACAGTAAAGCCATCCCTCAGCAATGCTCTTGAAATGCAAATCAGACCACTTCCTGGCGGACTTACACCTTCCAGGGCCTCTATATGGGTTGAATACCCCAAGATTTCCTGCTGGGAACCTCAGAATGGGACATAAGGGCTCAGAAGATAAAATTAGCTAAGATGAAGTCATCCTGGGTTAGGGTGGGCCCTTTCTTGACTGGTGTCCTTAAACAACGCTGAATGAAGACAAAGGGCCAGAGGATGGAGTGGTGACAGAGGTAGAGAATAGAGTGACTGTCCACCAGCCAAGTGCTGCTCAGGATTTTGGCAAGAGACCCCAATCTAGGGACTAACAAGGAGGAAAATGGCAGGGTCCAAAAAATGACAGGACCCACCTCCCACTGGTCCTCTCCATCCTTCAGAGGGCAACAGGGGCAGGGCTCCCACAGGCTCCTGAGCACCCCTGCCACCCTCCTGGCTCCCACACAAGGGCCTTTCAGCCTCTGGAAGAACTCATGTAGCAAGAACCACAATTGTGCCCTTGCAGGGCCCAACAGCCAGCATGGTTGCTAGGGGACATGAGCTGGCATTTGCAGGGCTGATGTCCACTAGTGCAATTTTTCTGTCAGCCATGAATAACTCTGGAGGCTGCAGCGGCCGTGCCCATCCACACAGCGCCTGCCAAGGTCCAGGCCTGCGGCTGAAAGGTGGAGGAAAGCACATGGCCTGGGTTGGCCATAAAATCAATTTCATGCCGGTGGCAGCCCTGCTCCTGAACTGCCAGCGAAGACACCCATGCCGGAGCTCCAGGTCTCGCTCCTCTCTGGAGCCCACTCTGGGGACACAGAGCTGAACTGCTTCCAGGGCCAACAGTGACAATGAACCTGCAGTGGGCTAGGTAAGGGGCCTCATATCCCTCTAATTCCAGCACTAGGGAGGGTGAGGCAGGAGGACTGCCATGGGTCTGAGGCTAGCCTGGGCTACAGGGTGAGACCTAGCCTCAAACCGAATAAACCTTACAGGCCACTGTCCTTGTGTGACCCCATGCCCAATTGGATCCTTACTTCCATTTCTCAGAAAAGGAAACAGAAACAGTCATAGAGCTGGGGGATGGGGGGACTAGAATCAGTAAACGGCCAGACCACCCAAGACCTCCAACTCCAACTCATTCCAGAAGCAGGCCCGAGCTGGCCTGGTGCCCAGGCAAAGGCGGGGCACTCTCAGCTATTGGCTCTAGGCCATGGTTGGAGACTGGGCCTGTTGGCCAGGCCACTGCCACCCTTTGCAGAGGCCACCCTCTCCTGCTTGGTGCTTTTCATTGGTCTAAGTCACCAACGTGTGGTCCTGGGAGGGCCCAAGGCTGGGTGTCAATGCTATCTGATAGCTCTGTTCCACCCTGAGGCCTCTGGGAAGCAGTTTAGAAAAGGGGCTCCTGTCACAAGCCCCCAAGAGCTGTCATAGAGTTCCAAGTATTTCCAAGTTCTCACACTTCTTCTTTAGATGCTCAGATAGGTGTCACTCTGCCCTTGGAGCGGTCTGTGGTAGCCCTATCTGCCCTGAGCCTTTAGATCTGGTCAGGCTGTTGGCACACCAGGCCTCGCCAGCCTCAGACAGTAGCCCCTGTATCAGCTGACAATGGGGTGGGAGGCTGAAGGGATAAGAGGACACACTTGCTCAGGAAAATCTACACAACTGTAACAGCTAATATTGCTTTTCTCGACGCCCATCTCCACCCTCAAAGTCCAAATCCAAGGTCAAGCTCAAGCCCAAGGAGACTGGGGCTTCCTATCAGTTCACCCTCCTGAGCCCCAGTGGCTGAGTCTGCCTCCTGAGCAGGGAAGGTCTTCCTTAGGAAGTCAAGTCAGGTGAGGGCCATACCCAGGCTGACCAGCGCAGACTGTGAGGTAGTATCTGCTAGGTCCTCTGGGACAGTGATGTGCCCTGGAGACCTGGGGGCGGGGATTTGGAGAGGCCTCAGGACAGCTTCCTTAGGAGCTGTGATCTCCTTGCGACAGGAGGCTGAACTGCCTGAGTAATGGTGGTTGTGATGCAACCAGCTTTCCCCTCTGGCCTGGCTGAACCAGGGACATGTGATTCTTACCACATGGCCTCCTGACCTGGTGATAGACTTAGTGGCTGTCAGGCAGTAAGGTTCCTCTCAGGCCACCAGGGCAGGGCAGATGTGCAGAATGGGGAAGCTGAGGACTAATCACTGCCACTCCGCACAGCGTACCACCCATCTGATAGACCGGCTCACTGAGGCAGAGAGAAAAAGCCACTCCACACAGCACAGCATTCATCTGACAGACCGGCTCACTGAGGCACAGAGAGAAAAAGCCACTCCACACAGCACAGCACCCATCTGACTGACCAGCTCACTGAGGCACAGACAGGAAAAGCAGTCAATAACAGAGTCCCTCTGAGGCTTCCAATCAGGACTGTTTTCTAACACAGCCCAGGAAGAGATGACATGTTACCTGGGCCCATGAAGGACACTGTGACATGATTCTACAGTTCTCCGAACCCTAGAATTTAATGTTCAGAAAGGGAACACCAGAGCAGCTCCTGGGATTCAGGGGACTGGTCTACAGATCCAGACATGTTCACCTTCCTCAGGCCCACAGGTACCACCAGGGCCCACCTCTATCCTGTATCCTAGAATGAAGACGGAAGTGTTTGTAGCTGACTCACTCAGGCGAGGCCTGGAATACCTCTGTGGGGGAATGTCTGATGTTTCCTGTGCTCTGTCTGGCAGTCCATGGGAGTCACATCCACCATTCACCCCTGCCCGCCCAGGTCTGGCCAGGACAAGCTTGCCTGGTAACTGGACAATTCCAGCTCTCAATGCCTCAAGACAGAGATATCCTGAGTAATACTGACTCCTCTGGTCCTAGTCACCTTTCACAGAGGTCAGAAGTAGGACTAAAGGCAGTGGTTACTAGAATCCTTCCCTCCTGTCCCCATAGGCCAAGGCCTGGGAAAGGGCTTGGAACAAGAGAGACTCAGAAGCCGGGTGGTGGTGGCGCATGCCTTTAATCTCAGCACTCAGGAGGCAGAGATCAAGGCCAGCCTGGTCTACAGAGCATGTTCCAGGACAGCCAGGGCTGTTACACAGATAAACTCTGTCTCAAAAAAAAGTCCCCCTCCAAGAGGGGGGGAGAGAGAGAGAGAGAGAGGGAGAGGGAGAGGGAGAGGGAGAGGGAGAGGGAGAGAGAG
>LOJH01030261.1:0-17167 GCA_001685095.1 Ellobius talpinus | reverse complement strand
ACAAAATTGACCTTAAAATCCATACCAATGCAAGTTATTCATATCTATATCACCAGCCCACAGCAGGTGGCTAGAGCAGTGGCTCAGGAGAGGACACTGACGCAGTAGATGGAGGGACTGTTTGAAGTAGGTAGCATATACCGGTTGCAGGGCCAACTTGTAGGCTCACCCACTCAGCAAACTGCTAGTTGAGGGGCCCAGCGGGGTAGGGAGCATCTAGCTGTTCTCATTGGGTCAATGCCTGTCAGGTAGAGGAGGTGCAGATAGGGGTGGAGGGAAGCTGGCATATGGTATAGGGCTCTTTGGCTTTCGGTCTGGATCAGTGAGTGTTGAGCTCATGATTTCTGGGGAGAGCCAGTGGTCCTGAGCCTAGTGGGCAGGTCAGCATTTAGGGACAGGAGTTGTGCTGGGGGGGGCTTAGCCTGAGAGAGGTAAGCATGTGGCACCCGCTAGAGAACTGGACAGAGGGTGGCAACTGAATGCCCTGGGCCCACCCCTGGAGGGACAGTCCACTGTAGTGTGTGGCTGTAGCTGAGTCTTGGCTGGTGCTGGGCTGAGTTTCCTGTTTTGTGAGCATGTTGAGTTCTCCCTTAAAACCAAACAACAAAAGAGGAAGCTGGGCGGCCTTCCACTGGGGTGTGAGGGGTCACTGCTGGCCCAGCCTGGTGATTCCGGAGTAGGCAGCACTCCTCTCTGCTTCCTGATCACTGTCCTCTAGTTGTAATTGTCCCTGTGGGGCTAAACCACGTGGAGGTCCCAAGGAGGTGGGGAAATGTGTGTGGATATGGGACCCCACTGAGCTGCTGGGCCTGGGACAGCCTTTTGGCCCTGCTAGTTCTGCAGGGTGGCAGAGTGTCCTGTACAGAGGAACACTGAGCCCTAGGAGGAGAGGGGGTGCTATGTGGATGGGCAGAGCCATGAACTCCTGCCACTGCTAGGAGCAGCTTGAGTGGTTGCATCAGGCTGGTTCCTAGAAGTGCCATGGGTAGTGGGGAGAACTGTCCTGTTCTTGGCTGGCCATCCTCTCTGCCCAGTCACACCCGGGCCAGGCCCAGAGCCAGCACCAACCCTTAGGCCCTCCTGTAACAGTAGTTGAGACTGTCCTAGCCACCGCACTATGGCTGGTGCTTCACCCACACCCAGCACTTCCCCAGAAGAGCCTCCCCAGCCAAGACCTAGGCCCAGCCCAGGCAGGTGGATGGAGGAACAACCAGTAGCTCCTCAGTGCCAGTGATCTATCTGCAGAGAGCTGCAAGCCTCACTTCTGATGCCCAGGTACCTATCCTTTGCCTGCTTCTCCCCCCCCATTCCTTCAGTAGTTGTTGTTTTTGGAGATAGGGTCTTACTTTGCAGCATAGATTGGTCTGAACTCGCATGAGTTCCCCACCTCACCCTTTTGGGCTCTTGGCATAGGACTTAGGAGGTAGTGGTCCCTAAGACACTTTTAGAGAAGGCTTCCTGCCCTTGGCCAGGGTCTGGCTGGTCCATGTAGTCTCTGCTATTTGTGGGTGAAGGCAAGGCTGGGGCTGGCTCTGTTTCCCAGCAGCCTTTCTGCTCTGTCTGAACGCCCCCCCTTTTTAAGTATGTGTGTGTGTCTGTATGCATGTACATGCACAGGGGAGGAGTGCTCACATGTGCTACAATATATATATGTGCTACAATATACATATGTTCTGAGGATACCTTGTGATGTGGATCCGAGTGATCAAACTTGGGTCATCAGGCTTGAGGACAAGTGCCCTTACCTGCTAAGCCGTCTTATAGAGCTGTCTGGGCTTCTTGGGCTATGCCACAGATGAGGTAGAGAGGGAGGAAGATGGGTAACAGGAGGGCACAGCTTTTGGACTCAGCATAGGAACAGTGTGGGGTCTCTCGGCTGTGTCCTGTGCCTGGGGAAGTAGGATGGCAGATGTGGTGTTGGACTGGCATAGAGATTTAAAAGCCAGGCAACAGAACAGAGGCTCCATGGCTTGCACAAAAACTGTGGGACTAAGCTGAATGGGATGATCTGAGTGGCCCAAGAGGCTCGGCATGTGTTGGATGTATGGCAGGGTGAGACTCTAGACTGGCCTGTTCTGGTCCAGGGAGGGTGGGGGCAGTGCTGTGGAGGAGGTAGGCATGTGCACCAAATACTCCCTGTGACTCAGGGAGGGGATCAGAGGTGGCAGTTGTGGGGAGGTGCCATAGACCCAGTGGGTTCTAGGAGGATGGAGACCTAGGCACCACCATGTGATGTAGACCCCGGAGCAGCAGGCAGGCGCATGGAGTCCGTCACTACATTTGTGAGGCGTTGTGGTTGGGTGGTTGCTGTATCTTGGCCATTCTCAGCGGACACCTGCCTATGGCAGTTTGTGTCCTCTCAGACCCACGGCTCTGCTTATTTTTGGCCTTGCTGTGACCTCTAAAGCCCCTTTGTCTCCTCAACTTCTCCAGAGAGCTTGTGGGTACAGTGAGCCCTAGCTCCTACTAGACATTTTAGTGTTGTGGGCTATGGGGCTCAGTGGAGGGCCAGCCTTCTGCAGGCCCAGACTGGCCACCGGTACCCCACCCTGTGAGACCCACATGAGCACTCCTCTCAGAAAGGCAGGGCTCATGGTGTACCTGGTGACACCAGACCTGGAGTTTTACCCTTCCACCCCCGCCTTTGCCCAGCTCTTGGTCATTGAGTCTGTTGGCAGGGTCCAGAGACATGGAACCCAGGGCCTTCAGAGAGGCCTGGGAGGCTGTTGGTGATGACCTTGCCAGCTGCTGACCACCCACTGCCCAGAAGGCAGCAAGAGCTGGGCTAGCGGCCCCAGTGGGCTGCTATTAGCAGACCGCTTGCTCAATGTGCTGGAGAAGGTAAATGGGCACCCGGCAGCTGTCGGTGGGATGTATGTGCTGGCGGTGGGGGACGTTTGGTCGCTGCTGTCAGCTGGTGCCTGCTCCCCAGGCCTGCTGGGGCTCACTTTGCTGTGGAGAAACAGCTCGGTGCTGCCTGGCGCCTTGCCAGCTGTCGCCTGCCACTGCCACTGCAGCAAAGTGTTTACCCAGCATATCCAGGAGTTTCCCCAAGAACCAGGGACTTGGAGAAAATGCTCATAGTGATCAGGAACCAGGCCAGTATCAGAGGACTCTAGTTGTGCCTAGGACGTTGGTGTCCCCTAGGATATGTCTGGAAGTATAGGTCATGGCCTTGGCTCTCATGTTGCCCTGTTAGAGTGCTCTGCTGTCAGGGGCCAAGCAGGGGAAGCCTCTTGTGGAGGTACCATGTTAGGACCCAACATCAGCATCTGCTTCACTCTTCCTCCTTTTTCTTCTCTTTTCTTCTCTTCTCTTCTCTTCCCCTCCCCTCCCTTCCTCTCTCTCTCTCTCGGGTTTTTCTGTGTAGCTTTGGAGTCTGTCCTATAACTCCATCTGTAGACCAGGCTGGCCTTGAACTTATAGAGATCTGCCAGCCTCTGCCTCCCAACTGCTGGGATTAAAGGGGTACACTACCAACTGCACAGCTTCTTTTATTTTTAAGACAGGATCTCTGTATAGTCTTGGCTGGCTTGTTACTTCACTATGTAGACTAGGCTGGCCTTGAACTGTAAGAGATCCAGCCTTCTGCGTGCTAGGATTAAAGGTGTACACTACCTTCCCCAGCTTCCCCGTTTCCTTCTGTATGATTTAGGTCCAGGAGGCCCTGATGGAGGGATTTGGAGGTTAACCCTCACAGATGCTAGGCCATGTGGACATCAGTGAGTGGCATCTCTAGGTATCCTTTCCTCCAGGATTGGACAGGATCTGGTCTTGGAAAGGTGGGTGGGCCTGAGGAAGCCCTTGCCTCTTCCTAGGTGCTACTGGCCTTATTGCAAGAAGGCAGGGTAGGCCTTTGGTGGTACTAGCTGCCACCTCTACATAGAGGTGTGTGGGTGGACGTGAACATGTGCTTAGTGGGGAGCTGGGTCTACTGTGACGCGTGGGCTTAGCCCCCATGTCCACTGTTTGCTGTTTTTGTTGCTCACTGAGAAGATACTGTTAGGCATATGGCCTCAAGGGCCATTGGGACCACACCATGGAGGCGGCACCTGGTCATTTATCATCTGCCCATGTCTGTGAACACAGGCCTGATAAGGAAACTCCAGTTGTAGCGCGGCACCTCTAGTGGGCCATGTGTACCTGCATTCCCAGAGGCTGTGTGACAGGTGGAGTGCTCCAGCTGGTGCTGTGTGTCCCCAGCTGGACTCGCCTTGCCTGGTCAGGGTATCAAGCATCCAGATGGAGTAAGGCAGCCAAGAAGATCCTGGTTGGGCCAGAACTTAGCACTTCTGCAGAGACCAGAAGGGCTCAGTACCAGTACCTTCTCGCTGGATTATGAAGAGCTGGGGGGAGGCCTGCCAAAGTTCATGTCACCATAAGAGACCCCATGGTATTCCTAGATACCATGAGGCCATGAGGGACCATGGAAGCCATCTCTTATATTGTTTATCATATGTTGATAGAGTTCTGCAGAGGGGTGGGGCCTGGGGGTCTGTCTACACTGGACTTGTTAACATGCAGGCCACACCCCAGGCTGCAGCTGGCTCAACTGGTACCCCACTGACCACCTGGCTAGACCTTGAGGCAGGAGATGAAAGAGATCTGTGTGTGCCAGAGCTGTGGCCCCCTTTTCTCTGGAAGGAGGCCATCACAGGGAAAGATGTGATGAGGTCACCTCACTTTACATTTCTCCTTGGCCATGTGGCCTCTGTGAGACCAGGGAGGGGAAGGGTACCTAGGCCTTTCTGGATACCCGCCTTCTCCTCTGCCTATACCTCCAGGTCCACATTCCGAAATCTACTTGGCCTGGGGGCTGCTCATTTAGGCTAAGAGGTCAGGGTGGTGGTCTTCATGTGGGGGCCTGCACTGGGAGCCTGTACTGGGCACAGGGGGGTGGGCAGCAGTTGGTAAATCAAGATGGATTTCTGGGGCACGGGTGCGTTGCTCATCAGCTTCCATACTCAGTTAGTGTCCCGGGGAGCAGCAGCTGGTGAGATGGGAGGCACTCCATCAGGGGCCGACAGCTCCAGACTGGTGCTGGCGGGTGGGCACTCACAGTGGGTGGTCTAGGAAGGAGCAGGATGGGGTGGGCTGCTCACCCCCCAGTGGCTCTGCTATATTACCAAAGCCCCTGTCTACCCACTGCATCTTCTAGGCCCTGTGTGTGTGGGGGGGGACTGTTGTGGGACTCCTGGGCATGTGAATACTTGCGGGTATGTCCCACCTGGTCAGGAGCAGGGCTGGTGCCTGTAGGGGCTCAGGGGACTTTGCAGACTGGGTAAGATCCTTGTTCTGTTCCTGTTATGTATGAAGTTGCCGAGGCCTTAGAGCCTCCTCCTGAGTGAGGGAAGGTTGACTTTGACCATTGCTTTAAGGCCCCCAGTGTCTGTGGGAGGTAGCTGGGCTTCTGGGAGCTGAAGATGGGAGGCAGAAAGGGTTCACAGGTGTCCTAGTGGTTGCATGTGAACTGTAGACCCTTGAAGAGAAGCAGAATAATCTTGTCTATGCCCTGGAGGAGCACCAGCCAAGTTTGGGCACCTGCCACAGTCAGGAGGAGCTCATGCTTGCTCTTTCCATTGTGGTGCTGGGGTGTTTGCCAGTGCTGATGGCCGGCTTAGGGGACCTGCAGTGACGAGGGCACAAGATCCCTTGCTCTGATAACTGCCAGCCCCTGCAGTGGGGGTCTTGGCCTGGTAGTGGCCTTATTCACTGCTCTCACCAAGAGTCTTTCTCCATCTCTTAGGTTTCCTCTCATCCTGATTAGGGTCATACTGTAGCATCATGCAGATTAAGGCTGGTGTTTGGGTGTCGATTGGAAGGGGCTAGATGGTGGAGATGGAGGAGGTAGATCATGTGTAGAGCCCTGCAATATGCTGCCCAGAGCCCCAGCTACTTGCGCCCTGGCAGTTCCTGAGAGCCTAGAGGGGGTCCGTGCTGGTGAACTAGACTGGGTAGACTGTATCTCACCTGGAAACCTAGGTTTGGTACACACTGTAAGAGGATAGAGAAGGAAAGCTGGCCAGCCTCCCTGGGGCTTGGCAAGGGGATTAGGTGCACTGCCTGGTGCCTGAGACCAGGGTGTTTGACCTTGTGACTTGGTCGGTGCCGTGGAGCACCTGGTGGTAGGTAGCCTGGTCCAAGCAGTTGCTCATAACACATCCCTCCAGGTCCCCTTGTTTAGGGCTCAGTGGGGCAAACAGACTTTATCCCAGACAGAGCTCAGGGACTCCAGCCCTGTGGGCTGCCTCTCCTGTCCTCAGCCTAGTGTCCCCTCAGATGAAGAAGTTGCCTAATTAGTTAGTTCCCTGTTGTTCAGACTCCTTTGCTCTGCAAAATGTAAATTAAACATTTTTTCCGGGTGTCAGTATGAAAAATGACAGTCGCTGGGAGATCACAGAGGACATCTGCTCTGATTCCTGAGTGTGGTGCCTGCTTATGGCTGATGTTGCAAAACTGGAGGGAACAATGTTCTGTGTACCTGGGTGACCAGGGCAGAACTCAGCTGGGTACAGCACAGGTCTCAGCTAGCACCCAAGGCTCCCTGTTCCAGCCATGGCACCTTCTGAGTCTGCTACACAGGCAGAGCCCTAGAAGATGCTCCCAACAACATGCACTGGCAGCTTTGCCCTAGTGGCAGTGCCTTCAGAGAACGCTGAAGTCGTCCAGATCCCTTCCCCACCTCACGCTGTACCCTTCACCTGAATCTATGTGCCTGGGTCCTCTCAGGTGTCTGGGCCACTGCAGTGGTGTTCACGTGCAACTCCTTATGTCCCCCAACCCCTGCAGGGGAATACATTAAAACCTGGAGGCCACGCTACTTCCTCCTCAAGAATGATGGCACCTTTATTGGCTACAAGGAACGGCCTCAGGATGTGGAGCAGCGCGAGTCCCCCCTCAACAACTTCTCAGTGGCACGTAAGTGTCTTGGGTTGAGTGAGGTGGCTAGGCAGGCCAGTAGGGAGGCTGAAGCTCTCTGTGCCCACTGAGAAAACTCAGGAGAGCCCCCTAGGTTTTGTCCTAGGGTGCTGGGCAGTGCTGGCTCTGAGTTACCTCCTCTAGGACTAGTGAGTGGCCAGCTCTGACTGGACCAGGGAGCCCTTGCTAGGAAAGCTAAAGGTTCCACATGTGGTGACTGGACCTGATTCAGAGAGTGGGTTGATCAGGGTCCCTCTAATGGGCACTAAACAGCCACTCAAGGGCATTCACTGGGAACTCTTGGGTAGACAATGGGAGGAGGGGCTCCTAGTTCTAGGAATCTATAACATCTTAGGAACTATTTCTGTAATTCTTGGGAAGGCCATCAGAGGGTCTTGTGGTCCCCTTAGCTGGAGTGCCAGTGGGAGTCAGTCCTACTCTAAGACTGGTGAGGGTGATAAGGTTAGGGATATTGTGAAACTATCTTTGAGAGCTTGCAACTTAAGAAGCTATGTCCTTGTTCTCTTTGCCACATTGTGTTATACCTGGGATTGGCCAAGGGCTCAGCTAGTTTTATAGGTGTGGTTGAGTTTGATAGTGATAAGTAGCAGCAAGCCTGAACCATGAGGTTACTAACAGCAGACTCAGGGGTCATCTTTGGGCTCCAGTCTAGAGGGCAGTGTATGTCTGCCGTAGCTTGGTCTGCACTCTGCCCCTAGCACCTTCTTGATATGTTTCTGCTCTGCAGGTAGCTGTTTGACCTGCCTCAGATCCTAGGGATGCCCACCTTCCTTGACTTGGCCAGTCCCCACATCTGCCCCAGAGCCTTGAGGTTTAACATAGTTTGCTGCCTCTGCAGGTGGATGGGGAAGGAATCCCAGCTTAGTTATTGCAAGAGGTAGGAAAGGGTCCTCTCTGGAGCAGACCCATAGGTATGGGCACCAGCCAAGGGGGCTGCTGAGCAATGGGCAGGGCTTGGGCCTCAGGAGGTGGGTAGTGTATACCTAGCAGGGAACAGAGCTGGGTGGGACTATGTTCATCAGTTCAAGGGCTTTTTCTTGGAGGTGGGTTTTGGTGGGAGGGGTTGAGACCCCAGCTTGGTGCTTGCCTAACAAGCTATCCCAGATGTGCTGAGGGCAAGGCTCAGGGTGATTTTCCACCCCCATCCCCCATGTTGACACAGGCCTTCCCCAAGGCTGGGCCTCAAGCCCCTCTTGGCCCCTGGCTTGGCAGTCTGCCCCCTGCTCATTCATTGGAGCCTGGAGGCCCCTCACATTGCCAGGACCCAGACGATGGAATGTGGGAGGCCTCTCAGCCCCTCCTGCCTTACAGAGTCTTGCCAGGAAGCCCTCTCGCTGCACACATACCCTCAGGGCTCGGGCTGTCCCAGGGATCCTCCCTTATAAGTGCAGATTCTAGGTGTGTGCACCAGGCTTGCAGCAGGTGTGCATGTTCTGAGTATCCATATTCCAGTATATGCTTCTGATGTGGGTGCTGCATATGTGTGTAATTTTTCCAGGGACTCTTTATGTGTCTGGGGAAACAGCAAGATACTCCTGTACCAGACAGGGTGGGTGGGTTGTGTACTCCTGTCCCTCCTGGAGACATCAGTGTTCCTCCATCCCTGAGGCCCAGCATGAGGTAAGGGTCAGAAGCTGAAGGAAAGAGGAACTTTAGAAATAGTTGTGGTGTAGGGCTAACTGATCTAGCCTAACACCTTCTTATAGGGCTTCACCTTGGAGCAGAGCATCCCAGCTGCCAGAACTTGGCTCTCTGTTCTTTTAGGGAGATTAGGACTAGAAGAGGGGCTGTAGCTAAGTGTGGCAGCTCATGCTGTAATCTTAGCACTCAGGAGGCCAAGGCATGATTGCCTCAAGCTCAGGACCAGCTTTGATTACAAAGTGAATACCAGGCCAGTCAAAATTGCATAACAAGACCCCACCTCAGAAAACAAAAAAGCCAGGATGGTAGCTTAACCTATAAACTTAGCACTTAGGAGGGAGAGGCGGGATGCTTGCCATAGTTTGAGGCTTCCGGTCTACATGGTTTGTTCCAGGACTTACAACAAAGACCCAATATCAAAAATAAACAATTCATTAAAATTAAAAAAAATTATTTTATGTGTAAGAGTGTTTGTTGTGTGTTTATATACGTGTGTGCCTAGTGCTTGTGGAGACCAGAAGATCATGTCAGATCCCAGGAACTGGAGTTACAGATGGTTGTGAGCTGCCATATGGGTGCTGGTAATTGAACTTGGGTCCTCTGGAAGAGCAGTTAGTGCTCTAAACCAATGAGCCATCACTCCAGCCCTCAAAATAAATAACTTTTTTTAAAGGGAGGATGGAATGCACCTTCCTGGGATAGGATAGGTGAGGTCTGGGGGGTAGGGTCTGTCTGGCCAGGACTGTAAGGGTTTCATGGAGGAGCAAATAGATGCTTCCCTGAGCTCTCCTTTAGAATGCCAGCTGATGAAGACAGAGCGGCCAAGGCCCAACACCTTCATCATCCGCTGCCTGCAGTGGACCACAGTCATTGAGCGCACCTTCCACGTGGAAACGTCTGAGGAGCGGTGAGTGGAAAGGGGTGGGGAGGGCTTCTTCCAGTGGACTGTGCCCCCTGCTCAGGGCCATGCCTGCTTGAGAGCCAAAGGCCTCTGCTGAACCCATTCTGGAGAACTAGGCTGCTTCCAGTTGAGGGGTGTAGGTGGCAAAATGATGGGAGAAGCCATTGTCCCTAGTACCTTAAGGCTTTCTGATACTCCTTATTGTATGCAGACCCAGGTTCTGGGTGGTTGCCTCCAGCTTCAGGACCAGGTAGCCAGGCAATTGGTGGGTGAAAGCCATGGCAGAGCCCCTGCTTGGTGCCTGAGGTCTCATTTGATCTCTGCAGGGAAGAGTGGACCACTGCCATCCAGACTGTGGCTGATGGACTCAAGAGGCAGGAGGAAGAGACGATGGACTTCCGATCAGGTTCTCCCAGTGACAACTCAGGGGCTGAGGACATGGAGGTATCCCTGGCCAAGCCCAAGCACCGTGTGGTGAGTCCAGGCTCTGTTTCTACTGGGGCTACCAGAGTTGTGGAGGGATCTGGCAAGCCCTAATATCCCTGTTTGGGTCTGGGTGCCCTGGCTCCCCTTACATGGGTTGAAGATAGACCTCAATTGGTAGGATGCTTGTCTGGCATGCATGAAGCCACAGTACTAAAAACTGAAGATGAAGATGTCCGCCATCCCCCAGGCCCCAGTGCTCTGACTAGACTGTACTGGGCATTTCACTGCAGGCCAGTAGATGGGAGAATGGGCCTGTCTTGTCTCAAGCTCTCTTGAGTTTGCTGTAGGGTAATTTGGAGTCTTGTTTGCTCTGGACACTGTCAAGCTGAAGGCAGTGGCATAGATATTTCTCCCCGTAGGCTAGCTGTGGTCAGCAAGGGCCCTGCCTAACTGTCTACTATCCACAGACCATGAACGAGTTTGAGTACCTAAAGCTCCTGGGCAAGGGTACCTTTGGGAAGGTGATCCTGGTGAAGGAGAAAGCCACAGGTCGCTACTATGCCATGAAGATCCTCAAGAAGGAGGTCATTGTTGCCAAGGTGCGTGGTGGGCAGTGCTGGAGGGTGGGTGAGCAGAATGCAGGGAAGTTGAGTGCTCACTTGGTTTTGCCCTCCAGGATGAGGTTGCCCACACACTGACTGAGAACCGTGTCCTGCAGAACTCTAGGCATCCTTTCCTTACAGTAAGTAGTGGCCGTCAGTCTGAGTCCGTCTGAGGTACGGCCGAGTAGGATAGAGCGGGTCAGTCACGTGGTGCTGCCTTTAAGGGCTTTAGGCAGACTGAGGGAAGGATGGGTGTGAGGTGCTGGCGTGGGGCGGGAAGCGTGCTCACAGCAGTAGTGTACAGGGAAGGAGGCATGACTTTGGTCTTCTGACCTCCATCCCCTTACTCTGCTCGGACCCATCTTTAAGCTGATCCTCTGGAGGCCAGGTTTCCTCAGGGTTTAGTGAGTGAAGGTCAGGTATAGCACCTCGATTGGCTCCAGGGTCAGCATTTTGGGCTTGATGCTTTTAAACAGGGCCACCTGTAGTCCATGATGGGCAGGCTGCTGGGGTGGCTCAGCACACCAGGTCTAGAAACGCTGTTCTGTCAGACTCCTCCGCCTGGAGGTTTTTGGTAACCCCAGAAATTGGTATAGTCAACTTCTAAGCCATCTGCATTTGATCTCAGACCCCATGTCTCTCATCTCAAAATACGCCATTTGACGTGGTGGTTTTCCTCTTGTGGCCCTTGCTCTTGGGAGGCTGAGGCAGAAGGATTTGCTGATTGCAGGACAGGACGGCCTGGAATAACACTTGAGACAAGTGTTACCTTGTCTCAGGACACTGAAATGTGTCCTGATCTATCTTGGGGGTGACTGGGTGGCAGTGTAATACCAGGATGTTAATGCTTCGTCCGTGCTAAAGCTTGCTGTGCTTCATTGCAGGCCCTGAAGTACTCATTCCAGACCCATGACCGCCTCTGCTTTGTCATGGAATATGCCAATGGGGGTGAGGTAGGGCCATAGGCAACTTCAGCGCAGGGCACTTGGTGGGTAAACTTGTCCCTCTGAGAGCCTTGGAACCTCTCTGCAGCACCCCTGGCCACGTGAGCAAGCCCATGGTTGCTTGCTTTGGGATGTCCTGTTTCTGCTGAGTTAGAATCTCCAGATCCCTGGTTCTCTTTGGGGGTAATCTCTAACCTCTCTCCCTTGTGGGTCACGTGTGGGGCCCCTCATGCTGTCCCTCCTCACCACTTTCCACCCCCACAGCTCTTCTTCCACCTGTCTCGTGAGCGTGTGTTTTCTGAGGACCGGGCCCGCTTCTATGGTGCGGAGATTGTGTCGGCCTTGGACTATCTGCACTCCGAGAAGAACGTAGTATACCGGGACCTTAAGGTGTGTCCACAGACTGGGGGAAGTGGGGACCGGGGGCCTGGTCACGCTAACTGAGGCTTCCTACACAGCTGGAGAACCTCATGCTGGACAAGGACGGGCACATCAAGATAACAGACTTTGGGCTGTGCAAGGAGGGTATCAAGGATGGTGCCACTATGAAGACCTTCTGCGGAACCCCTGAGTACCTGGCTCCTGAGGTGCTCTGCCACTTCTTGTGTGTTCCCCCACCCCCCCATATCCCAGACACATGGTGACAGAGTCCCCCATCCAGGTGCTGGAGGACAACGACTATGGCCGTGCTGTGGATTGGTGGGGGCTGGGCGTGGTCATGTATGAGATGATGTGTGGCCGCCTGCCCTTCTACAACCAGGACCACGAGAAGCTGTTCGAGCTTATCCTCATGGAGGAGATCCGCTTCCCACGTACACTTGGCCCTGAGGCCAAGTCCCTGCTCTCTGGACTGCTCAAGAAGGACCCCACACAGAGGTAAGGGCCATCAGTGCTTCAGGCTCAGCCTCTGGACAGTACTGCTTCCCACTGTACCCACCATACTGCCCTGCACAGGCTCAGTCACATGCAGCCAGGGCAGACCCGGGAGGTGGTCAGGCAGCTAGGGGATACCCACAACTGCTCAGAAAGCTCCACCCTGCGACCATCCCCATGAGCCTGTCACCTTGCATGCAGTGTCTGATCTTGGACCCGTCTCCCACCCACAGGCTTGGCGGGGGCTCTGAGGATGCCAAGGAGATCATGCAGCATCGCTTCTTTGCCAATATCGTGTGGCAGGATGTATATGAGAAGAAGGTGTGCATCTGGCCACTGCGCCCATCTCTGTATCGTGTGTGCGCACGCACATACAAACACTTCAGTTTTCACTGGTTCAGATGCCCATGACGAGCTCACAGCTCTGTGGTAATCACATGCTCCCCAGAACCACAGGGATGTGCACAACCTCCTTACTCACACAGGATAGGGGCACTCTGCTGTCCTGCAGGCCTCCTTACTCACACAGGATAGGGGCACTCTGCTGCCCTGCAGGCCTCAGTTGCTAGGCCTGTCCAGGCCCTTGACTGGACTCCTGCATTGCCTCCTCCTGCACCCTCACTCTTGCCTTTTCCCTGGAGGTCTCATGTGCCATGTGTTGAAAGCTAGCCGAGGGTGATGGCTAATATTTAGGTATCTCCAGCTCCAAAGAGAGCCCCATCCCATTCTCTTAGACAGTACCTGTTTTTTTTTTTGTTTNTTTTTTTTTGCATAGTGGAGGTCGCTGGCAGAGAGCAGAACCCCTTGTACTCATCCATAGGTGGGGTGCCCTTTGGCTCCTAAGCAGCCTTGGCCCTGAGTAGCTGATGAGGCTTGGTAGGTGGGCTCAACATTGTATGTGTTGGGTGCCCTGTCACCAAGCCTGCTTTTAGTGTAACCAGCCCTCCTACCTTGAATGTTCTTTCTAGGCTACATGGGACCAGCAGCTAGAGCCCTGCCCTCTGACCATATGGGGGTGTGGATGGCACACCTCTCCTGCCTATACCAACTGGAGATCCCTTGAGTTGACATGTAGCACTGCCCTTACACCAGACTTTGGGGAGATGGTATTTGAGGATCCTTGCCTGTGGGACTCTAGGGGACGTTAGCAACTTGTATACACATCATTTTCTGGATTGCCTCTTGTCCCTGGGCTGTCAGTGAGGCAAGTGAGCTCACCTGAAGTCTGGTCATCTTTGTCTCCTTGCCTATGTATGAGAAAACTTGCAAGAAAAATGACAAACAGAAA
Organism: Ellobius talpinus; assembly: GCA_001685095.1. NCBI lineage: Eukaryota > Metazoa > Chordata > Mammalia > Rodentia > Cricetidae > Ellobius > Ellobius talpinus. The sequence continues at coordinate 3,553 of LOJH01030261.1, read as the reverse complement.
AAAGACAGGACTATTCCTGCCACCAGGAGATGGGCACGGTTGCTGTCTTCTGCCCCTGTGGGCCTGCCCTTCCCAGTTTCGTCTATAGCTGCACCTTTTGCTAGTGGCTCACCCCAGGAAGTCAGCACTGCCTGGAGATGGAGAGGGCTGGAACATTGTGCTTGGAATTTGGAACAGCTGACACCCGACATCTTCTGTCCCTCCACAGCTGAGCCCACCTTTCAAGCCCCAGGTCACCTCTGAGACTGACACCAGGTATTTTGATGAGGAGTTCACAGCCCAGATGATCACTATCACACCGCCTGATCAAGGTGAGGGCCACCCCGCTCTAAGGTGCCTCAGGGCCAAGCTTTTATTGACTCTGTTTTTGGAACTAGAGTTACAAGATGCCATGTGGGTGCTGGGAATTGAGCCTGGGTTCTCTCAGAGCAGCCCATGCTCTAACCGCTCAGCCTTCTCTCCAGCTCCAAACACACACTTTTAAAAAGCCCCTTCGGAGGGTGGTAGCAACTAAGCTTGGAGTGAGCACTCTGAGGGCCTCCTCATATCCTCCGTTATGTGACTGGTGGGTGGGCTGTTTCAAGTCTGGGTCTGAGCCACCTCTTATGCCCCACAGATGACAGCATGGAGTGTGTAGACAGCGAGCGGAGGCCACACTTTCCCCAGTTTTCCTACTCAGCCAGTGGCACAGCCTGAGGCCTGGGGCAATGGCTGGCAGCTGTCACTCCTTTGCATTGCCGAGTCCAGAAGCCCCGCATGGATCATCTGAAACTGATGGTTTTGTTTCTCGGATGTGCTGGGGAGGAACCTTGCCAGCCTCCAGGACCAGGGGAGAATGTTTCTACTGTGGGCAGCAGCCTACCTCCCAGCCAGGTCAGGAGGAAAATTATCCTGGGGTTTTTCTTAATTTATTTCATCCAATTGGAGGCCAGATGTGGCCTCAGTGCCCAGAATAATTAGATTCATGTAGGAAAATATTAAGGACTTCTGCGACCATGTGCAATGTGGGCTCATGGGTCTGGGTGGGTCTTGTCACTGCCCCCATCAACCTGGCCATTTGAGCTGCCACCTGTCGTTAGGGTCCAGGGCCAAAGTCCAACTGGACGGCATCAGAAGCACCTCACTGTGGTATGCTAGCCGGCTCTCCCTCGGGTGGGAGGAGGCAGAGCAGCCTCAGCACTAGGGCTCAATGGGATGGCCAGGGCTCACCTAGGTTGACAGAGGAATAAGAATTCACTCTGTCGCTGTGTGCCATGCTGTTGAAAGGCATTTTACGGGGTTAATCACGGTGACAGAAGAGTGTCTGCCTCACACGAGCTCATCCCTTAGCACTGTCCTTAGATGCTTTACTTCTCCAGCTGTCCCCTGGCCAGACACTGTGGCCATTGCTGCACCATGTCGTTTTTTACAACATTCAACTTCAGCATTTTTACTATTATAATAAGAAACTGTCCCTCCAAATTCAATAAAAATTGCTTTTCATGTTTGTGGTTTGCTTTGCTGGATGGTGTGAAGTGTGAACCCTGTTTGTGGGTTTGAAGTGGTGGGTCCTGGGCACAGATCCCTAAGGCTCACTCCAGGGATAGCCTTCAGGGGAAGATATCCCTCCAGTAAGACACTCCTGATGACAAGATCCTGTCTGTTTCTGGAGTCCACTGTCCTCTTGACCCTCCCCAAAGGATGCTATCCAAGCCATTGGCGAGCCCTAGCTGCTATGTGTCTGGACAGAGCAGTAGGCAGGAAGGATCACAACTTGCTGGGGATTACAGTTCAAAAAGGGCTCAAGAGGCCTTTGTTGAGATCACATAGCACATCTGTGACTGAACAAAATGGGGCCATTATGGGTTTGGATGGAGGTGACAGGAGCCAAGGACTCTTAGAGTGTCTTAGAGTCCAAGCAGCCTCCAAGATATACTGAATAGGCTGTTGGTGCCATCTGGTGGCTACTGCAGCAAGAGATGAGTCAAAACATTAGAGGCATCCAAGTGCTGGGCTCCCTGCAGGTGTGGGAACCCAGTAGCTGGTGGCCTTACTGAGATGGTGTCTGACTCTTGGAAAGATAAGAGTTGGTGATGGTCTTGACCTCTGGAAGATGAGAATATCCACCTCTAGAACAGCCCAAATTTTTCTCTGGGTGACCACAAGCCATACTAGTGGTGGCTTCTAGAGCCCTCCTGGAGGTGTACACAGCACTGCATACTGTTCTTTGAAGTTATTAAGGATCTAGTGAGAATAGGCACCAGATCCAGGTGATGGTGTACACCTTTAGTCCAGCACTCAGAAGGTGGAGGCAGATAGCTCTCGAGTTTAAGCCCAGCCAGGCCTACATAGCAAGACCCTGTCAGAAAGGGGTGGGGGTGGAGCAAGCATACACATGACAAATAGTGCTCTCCATGACCCTCAGACTAAGAGTAAAACCTTATCTAAAATAAACCAGTTGAAATAAAACAGCAGGCTGTTCTTTCCATAAGACCCCGTGGGGATGTCTCTAGTACAGAGGAAGGGGTCTTTGTATGCCTCCATCGCAGGTGGGCAACGCTTTTAGTGGAGTGAATACAGTGATGGTCAACTGAGCCCACTGCCACTCACAGCTGCCCAACAGAACCATTGTAGGCAAGAGCCAGGAGTCTAGGGGATGCTCTCGGGAAATGTGGTACCCTCAAAGGCAGACCTGGCCTACCCTACAACCAGAGCAGATACAGGGTTAGACCTTGCAACCATGGAAGGGTCTGGTAAGCTTAAATGAGTTCTCTAAAGTAGTCCAATTTATAGAAAATTGAATAGTTTTTGCCAGGGTGGGGACCGGTAGGAACAAGGAGTAATTGCTTAATGCTTAGTTTCCATTTAGGGAAATGACTTACTGAGGCCAGGAAAGGAGAAAGGAGAGTTTACTGTTTATCTTCTGGGGACTGAGGTGAAAGACCTTTTGGATATGTTCTAGGATAAAGGTTGAGTACTTGTATTGTGACACTTGAGTTGTGTTGGGGAAGATGCTCGTTCGTTCCTGGCCACTTAGACCCAAAATAATCACTCAGAAACTATTACTATTTGCAATACTGTTTGGCAAATAGCTTAAGCATATTGCTAGCTAACTTATATCCTAAACTAACCCATCTCCATTAATCTGTGTATCACCATGAAGTCATGGCTTACCGGCAAAGTTTTGGCAGGCTCCAGCAGAGGCATCCGTCTCTGGTGGTGGCTACATGGCTTTTCACTAATTCTGCCTACTCTCTCTATATCTTTTCCAGCCTGGCTATATTCTGTTAAGCCAATGGCTGAAAGAAGCTTCTTTATTAACCAATGGTATTCACAGCATACAGAGGAGAATCCCACATCATCTCCCCTTTTCTGTAAATAAAAAGGTCTTAATCTTAACATAGTAAAATTACATAAAACAGGTATCAAGCAAGAATTAGTTAAAAAATTTTATCTGCTTTATCTTTTGTCATAACTAAGGAAAATTATAACTGTAACTGTCTATTCTTCAACTCCATCAAAGGATATATTATTACCTAAGTTAACAGGAAGTACATTGTAAGCAACTTCCAAA
>LOJH01030260.1:7147-17167 GCA_001685095.1 Ellobius talpinus | reverse complement strand
GGACTCCATAATACTTCTGAGATCTAACACGATTGGGCAGAGTTGTCAAGGTCAGGGGGTCTTTCTTCAGGACTGGACCCTGCAGCTGAGGTGTCAAGTATGATTAGTGATGACCCACATGAAGGAGGAAGGTGGCGCCCTTCAGGTCAGAAGGTCATCTGGAAATGGCTGTATGCAGGGTGATCCTCTACACCCCAGCATCCTTAGTGTCTTATCTTTCCTTCCTTTGTCTTTTTGTCATGATGTCATGACGATACAAGCTCCAGGTACAGAGTTTGTAGTCAAGTAATGAGACAGGGAAAAGGGGTCAACACTTAGATCTGTCTATTTTGTGGGCCGTTAAATTGGCACCAGAAGTCCTGCAGCAGGAGTCTTTTTCCTACCGTTGGACAAACACACACTTTAATCAGTCACTGATGCAGAGGAATAGAATTGATGGGATTGGTCCAAGCCTAGAGACGGATGTCTTCTTTGCAAGAGTATGGGGTGAAGTAGGAGTTTCTGAGCAGAGATGCAATTACTGAAAGTTGCTGTCAGAAGAGTTTGTCACAGAGGCTGCAACAACGGCCCATGGAGAAAGGTGGAATTAGGTGAGAATTGGGAAGTCCCACAGCAGGACACCTCAATTTAGAAGAAGTAAGAGAAAAGGATCTTTCTGTAAAGCCAGTAGACAGAGGAGCTAGGAAGGTGGGGTCACAGTTGACTGGGTAATTTTTTTCTCTGGTTGCTTATCATGTTTCCTCAAGGATGTTGTCTTCATTTTCTTTCTATTGTTACTGCCCAGTACTGAGATTGGGTAATTTTTAAAGCATGGGATATTTGGCTTAGGGCTCTAGGACTCTAAGAACATGATTCTGGCATCTGATTAGTAGTTGGTGACATGGCTGAAGGCATCATATAAAAACACAGAGCAACAACAGGTATCTGTTTAGCGTTCTCTTCCTCTCAATTTAAAACCTCCAGTCACATACTGGGGATCACTCTCATGATCTTATAACCCCAGTTATCTCCCATATGCATCTCCTCCAAGCACCATCAAAGTATAAACTTGGGGATTAAGTTTCAATATGAGTTTCTGAATAGATGGCTCAATCAGGACAAATTCTCAGCAGCTACCTCCTCTCTGCTGCCTCCCGCCTAGGGACAGTATCTCCAGTCTCTCTTCACCAAACATTCTCCAGAGGGAAACTCAGACCTTGCTTAGAACTTCCTAATGATGGCTTTGGCGATGCAATACCAAAGACAGGACTAGGTGAGTGTGGTAGTTTGAATAAGAATAGCTCCCATAGGATCATAGATTTGAATGTTTGGTCACTATGGAGTGGTGCTACTTGACAGCGATTAGTACTTGACAGGGTTAGGAGTGTGGCCTTGTTGGAGGAAGTGAGTCACTAGGGAATGGGCTTTGAGGTTTCAGGAGCTCAAGCCAGGACTGGTGGCTCACTCTTCCTGTTGCTTGTGGGAACTCTCAACCTCCTCTCCAACACCACACATGTCTGCATGCCACCATGCTCCTGCTATGACGATGATGGACTCAATCTCTGGAACTCTAAACAAGTCTCCAATTAAAAGCTTTCCTTTATAAGAGTTGCTGTGGTCATGGCGTCTTTTCACAGAAATAGAACATTGACTGAGAGAGTGAGGTAGAAGAAAAAAATTCCAAAGGTTCTCACCCCACCCCTGTCCCCAAGTGTATCTTGATTGTTTTTAACCTCTGAGCCTCATGTACAGAATAATATCCCATATTTCAACATGAGAAGCCCTATTATTTGTATAATTGGCTCTTGTTCAAGGCTGTTGTTGAGAATGTTGTTTTATGCTACAAAGTCTGTAATGAGAAACCCCAGGAGAATTCTTGTCTGTTTGTTGTCCAGAGAATAGAAACGTTTTTCCCTAAATGGAGGGTTTACTTCTAGCTGACATAACCACGACTTCTTTCTTGAGTTAGTTGTTGACTATGTTACATGCAGAGTGTATTATTTATAGGCTTGTTCCTGATGGTATTTTAGGTTCTGGCATTGGCTTATATCTTGTGTTCCGTCTCAGCTTTGAGTCATCTTTTGAGAATATATTTGGATTTAACATCACTAAATGCCTAGCACAGGACAATCAGAAGGTATTTGGCTCATAGATTCTTCCTTTCTTGAGACAAGTAAGCAAGGGGCTGTATGAAACAGTCCTTTGTAAAAGTACAAATGCTCTGATGTGTGAGATGAATGCTTGGACTGAGTATGGTTTCAAGGTTAAAGAAACAGGTACAACTGGAAGCAAAAGATTTCCACAGTGTAAACTCCTCCAGGAAAATAATAGCACTCAGTAGAAAACTTCTGACCCAAGTCTGTTGATCCAAACCCTGGGGGTTAGAGAACTTCCATAAATCCCACCTCCCACACCCGGCCCTGAGAGCACACATTAGAGTGCCTGAGTACCTCCAGGGTCATCCTCCTTCACAGTAGGCACACTGAAAAACCTTGGGTTGTATTCCATTCCAAAGATAAGACTCAAGCAGAGTGAAGGAGAAGAATAAGCTAAAAAGCACTCAGAAAAGGGAAAGCTATGGTTACATTTTGTGAAAGGACAGTGAGGCTTGATCAGCAAAGACTGAACAAGGTGGGAGCTAAGAGGGCTCTAAATAGCCTCTGCCTTCTGCAACAAGACCCGTGCCTTTTCATCATAATTACAAGATCTTGGCAAGAGGCTCAGCAGCCTGGTACCCACTGCCCTCATGTCGGTGGCTTTCCCACTCTGCAGTTTTGAAACTTGCTTGGCAATTGCCCCCCAAAGAGCTATTCTCACAATGCTGCTTCGTTCTTCCCCCTCCTGAAAATTTCAATTATATGTGTATACACTAATGGCAAGCTCCCATTTCTTCTCCCTATCTTGTCATTAACTTGATGAAATTAAGCTCGGGATGTTTAGCCCTCAAAGAAGCCAAGGGGATAATAAGGGACGGATTAGGGTGAAGGGCACGGCAGAGAAAGGACAGGGTGAGTTCATCCTAGAAAAGTTCGAGCTGCACAGACAAAGACGCATGCATACGAAAATAACATCAAGTTTGACAGGGGAAAATCTCAGTTCATGGCATGCTGAGCTCTACTGGAGACCCCTAGAGTGTTAAATAATCACCTCCCTCTAGAAGAGATGTGGGACAAGCTAAAGCCACAAGTTTTGTTTTTACACTGTGAAGGACTGAGGGGTGGGTAGAGAAGAAAGACAATAAAAGTACTGTTATTTTCCTCTAGTCTATTTGAATTCTTAGTTAAATAAGTAACACTGATTCTGGGTGAAAACCAGCAATTCCTCTCTATGGGGGCAGCAGAATGACATTTGAAGGACTCTTCAAGAATATGGCATCTGGGATTTATCCTCCAAAGGGCTCCATTTTGCTATGAACATTAACCTCTGCAATCAGGTCCAACTACAGAGTTGGAGAAAGAGGCTAGACACTGGGTATGAGCTACTGGACCTTTATCAGTGTGTGTTTATGCTTCTAGTACAAAACGAGTAAATAAAAGGAGATGGCGTTGTAATTATTCTCCATAATACAGACATTCTAAGAGGACACAAATATTTATGTTGCCACTGGAGAATGAAGAGACCAAGGTTGTCATTTTGGAAATAAAAGGCAGATTGTTTGTGTGCTCTTATGTAACCCTTCCAGTACTCCTAGAGGAAATGTCTCATCATCTACATTACATAGAGATTACTAACTCCCCGCTACCCATAGGAGACCTGCGGTTGGGTCAACCAAGAGATGAGTTCTGGCTCTTGGGCCCCAGAGGAGATGATGATGACAGCTGGCTGAGGCAGAAAGGACACTCCAGGCCATGAGCCTCTCTTCCCAGGTACACTGACCGTGAGGCATAGGTGTGTAAGTTCATGCTGGCCAAGAGTGACACAAAGCACAACCCAAACCCACATGGATATGCATGCCCAGAAATAACCCTCTATAGAATCAAGTTAATTAGATCTTCCTTTGCTCCAGATCTCTGTGAATCCTTTATTGACTCAGCAAATTAGACATATGAGAAGGGAGAGTCTCCTCAGAAAGGATGATCATCATCATAACCATTATTTTAGATTTTAAAATGATGTATTATTGTTATTATTTTGTGTGTGTATGTGTGTGTGTGTGGGTATGTCACATTCATGTGGGCACCCACAGAATCCAGAAGAAGGCAATGGATCCCCTTGAACTGAACTTACAGGTAGTTTTGAGGCACCTAACATGGGAGTTTAGACCCAAACTCAAGTCTTCCTCAAGAGTAGTTCATGCTCTTGACTTATGAACCATCTCTCCAACCTTCTTTCTTTTTTTTAAGACAATGTTTCACTCTGTAACCCAGGCTGTCCTAAAACTTGCAGCAATTCTCCTGCCTCAGTCTCTCAGGTGCTGGAATTACAAGAATAAGCTACCATGCCTGGCTAAAAAGGACCGTTTTAAGTAACTCCTTATTACACTGCAAAGAAGATTCTAATGAGCATGTAAATCTAGATGTTGCCCATAGTAGAGAAATAAATTAAAAGCTATCACCCTGTGTTTCTGCAGGATCAGAAGGAAAAAAAATCACATCTGGTCTTGTTTAGTTATAGAAATTAGCAGTGGGATTGAATTTAGATAGTTGGGATTAAATATACAAAAAATGTGAAGAATAGAAACGTCATCCTGTCCTAAATAGACAAGAGTCCTCAATCAGCAGAAACAGGTCCTTTCATGTTTTCTGCTCTGCTTGTAGTACTCTCCCTACAGCCGTTATTAAGAAGATTGTGTTTCTATTGTCAAAAGCAAAATTTCAGCAAATTGAGCTTAATGATCTAATTGACTTTCCCCGGCAGTCTCTGAATCAGGTGGTGTCCTAGCTACACAGTACAAAGGTGCTCCAAGGGCTGAGCACAGGAGGAGGCTGAGGGAAGCAGAAACAAGGAAGGGAACTGATTATGTGAAAATTGCTTTCCTCCTAGGAGTTGAAGAGAGAGGCCTTCCTTTACCTCTTGGCTTGATGGGAACTTGAGGACTGGTGGCCATGAATCTTTGTGATTTGTTTTGTTGTGTGCATTGTTTGGTAGGGGGACTTCCCCATTTACATATCTAGTTTTATTCTGCTTTGGACGGACTGCTGAGTCTTAGTGTAGTATTAGCGCAGGCCAGTGCAGTGACTTCCCCTGGAGTTTCCTAAAGCCATGACCTATAAAGTCAAGGTCAACCTGGTACTGGTGTGAAGCCAGAGAACAGGGCAAGGTCAAGTGTGGGGGGCTAAGTCGACTCTATTTGACCAAGCTGGATGTGGGCGGGAAGTCAGTTCTCATTCTGCTGGCCAGAGGCAACTGTGAGAGTCTGGGAAGCCTGGACTAGGTTGGAGAACAGCACCAGTTACACTGTTTGCTCACTGTCCAAGTAACGTCTCCTTCTCCTCCCCAGCTATAATCTCTCCCACTCTAATCTCGACATTCATGTATCTGCGGGGACAACATAAACCCTGCGTGACCCTTGATGCTAGCTCAGAACCAGGACAACATGTAAGGCTGCCTTCTCTCCCAAGTGAAATGTTTGTAATTCAGATAATTCCCCCAAACCTTGACCCCTCCCTAAAATAAATGCTTTTTCAAACAAAAGGGATGTAGAGGTGAAAAAACTTCACTTTCCCAAGAACATGAAACACACAGCAATACTAATCCTTCTGATAGACACCTGTAGGGTGTGCCTGTGGAAGCCCTGACTTGGCTGGAGCTAGAGAGATGCCCCACTCAAGTTCCAGTTGCTCTTTTTTGAGCAGTTACTTTGTCTAGAATCAGAGGTGCCTGACACCCTGAGTGGTTCCTCTCTGCCCCTTATTCTGTAAATCTAAACATGCCTTGAGACTGCATTGCTTTTCAGCCTGGTGTGTGTGTGTGTGTGTGTGTGTGTGTGTGTGTGTGTGTGTGTGCGTGTGTACTTGTGCATGTGTGTTTCCAAGGTGCATTAAAGTATCATTGAGTGAAGATGCATATATTTAGGGGTTACAATTTCAAGGTTTCACATGCATCAGAAAACAATTTTCACAATCACACTGGCTCTCCTTTAAACTTGTCTGCCTGTGTTTAACTGGTGTAGTTGGGGGTAGGTAACTATTTGCTTTTAGTTTTGCACAAAGATTTGTTCTGTCTTGATTCACTGTATCTTTGCTCCAGCATATAATTACCTAAAACTTTTAGCAAGCTCCTTATTTATTTGCTTTCGGTGTCAGAAACTCTACCTAATTTTTCCAGACAAAGTTTTCCAAATCTCTCCTCTCCTACCCCATACCTCTCTTTCTTAATTGGTTATTCATTTACCTTGACAACATGGGGAAACACTGGAAAGGTCACCCCCTTAAACTCACCCTGATCACTGGGGATAGCCATGGTTGCTAAGTGTGGTGATGCTGTCCTCACTAAAGGAGCGTTTCCAGTAGTATCTCTTTTTAAGTCTTACAGGCTGCGGGACATTTTCTTTTCCAGGCACCAAATTTCTGCTATTTGTTTCTCTTACACTTTAATTAAAAATCAACCACTTGTATCCTTAGATTTTCTTTCTTACACTAACTTCCCAGTGACCAGCAATCTCAATAACTCTTCTCTCATTCCGGCAGGCATCCTTGCAGGATCGCTGGCTCAGCAAGCATGCAATCTTATTCCACGTTTTCAGAAATGCTGTCTAACAAATGTTTCTGCCACAGAGCACATCTACCTGCCCTGCGTACAAAATCAGTTTCCTTGCACCCTCTCCTGAATTACCTCCTGTTCTAGGCTCTCTTCCAGCTATCCCCACACCTGACATTTATTTATGTTAAGTAACTGCACCTTCTCTGAATGGATGTTTAATTCTCTTTTCTTACAAATTTCAGGAATTGCTAACGTAGTTCTCCAGTTTGTAGCCACTCAGAATGCCAGGCTAATGAGTTACCCATATCAGAGACTTTGCCCATGCCAGGCAAGCAAGGGCTAAGCCTCTGAACCACATCTCCAGATTTTGCTGGGGGTCTTACTGAGCTAGGTTTAAAACCAGCATCCCTTCCACATCTCTCTTGTGGAAGAAGAGAAATCCTCAAGAGCAAGGAGTGACTGGGTGGTGGCCGTGATGTGGCACACATTGGTTGTCAACGCCCTGAAGTTAGGAGGGTGCAGGCCATAGGGAACCAAAGACTATGAGGTCCCGATGGGGTCATAAAACAGGAAGGTACACAATAAACTGTGTGAGGAGCTGTGTAGACCCAGAGGATGGCACGATTCAGCTTTGTTTAGAGGAGAACGATGCTGCAGCCTGGCTAAGTGACCATGTTTCTGACGTATCTGTCTTAGATTCCAGCTCAAGCCCATTATGATGCTGCAGAGTCAAACTGCAGCCACCAAGTCCAAACTACTGCCAACTGCCCCTCAGAGCCATCACTTCAGAGCTGCCTGGCCCTTGGCATGTTTACCTCTCTCAAGCTTACTGCGTCATTGTAAAATAACAGAATCCATTCTCCCTACATACTCTAAGATCGAGCATATGTAAGCACATGTGACCCATGGTGATGGTCATTTATAATCTGAACCTCCTCTCTGTGAATCCTGACCTGTGTCCCTGTCTACTCCTCTAGCCCATTCTCACCTTCAATCTAGGAAGCCAAGCAATTTCATATCTACACACAGTTCTCTTCGAATGCAATGCAATGAAATAATTTCACCCTTCCCTCCAAATCCATCACACAACCATCAGCTAGGCATTCTATTTGTGCTACATTAAGTACCAATTTCAGAGGTAGAGGCTTCAATCACTGGTTCCATTTCATTAAGTTTCTCTTGAGAATAAGCACCAAAAAGAAGGGGAGAAAGGTTTTCACGATTGAAATTTGTCTAAAATTGGCAGAGGGTCCCTCCCATTACATCATTGCAGGCAGATCTGTGTCATTTCGAATGCCTCTTTTCTCTCATGGCCAGAAGTCTCCCATAGGCCCTATAGCCTCTCTACCTGAAATGGGGTCCACAGACCGGCAGCATCATTACTATACTGGATGTTAAAAATACAGCTGGAAGAAGCCCCAGTCAGTCCAGTCACATCCAACCCTGCCTTTTAATAAGATCTAGCATACTATAGCAGAACCCTTCCACAGGGAAGAGACCAATGCTCCTATCCCTTTGCCTGATGGAGCAAGCATATCTTAAAGTGTCCTGCCAAACACCAGAACTTCTCCTACCTAGCTAGCCATGTGAAATTTAAATTTTCTGATTATCTATTGCTCTAAATTCGAGAGGCAAGAAGGGGTGAAACCAAGACAGGTGATAACTGATGTCTAAAAGGAATCTTTCTCATGTTGTCTAAGAAAATTTGTTAATTTCTCTTGTAGATGCTTTCTCCTTCCCTAGAAAAGAAATACATAAAAATATACAGAAAGAGAATACCATAGGGTCATGAGCCTCCCCCCCCGTGCCCCGTGTGTGTATACATGTGCATACAAATATATAGAAACTTTCAGAGGTTAGAGAAGGGTATCAGATCCTTGGCAACTGGAGTTACTGGCAGTTGTGAGCTTCCTAATATGGGGACTAGGAGGCAAACTCAAAGAGTAGAAACTGTTCTTAAGTACTGGTCCATCTCTCCAGATCCACATATCTATCTATGTACATGGGTATGTTGTGTGTGTGCATGATTCTGTATGTTTATGTTTGTGTGCAGGTGTCTCTGTGTGAATGGATGTTGTGTGTGCATACTTCTGTGTGCATCTGTGGTGATCTGAATGAAAATGGCTGCAATAGACCCATAGGGAGTGACTTTATAGGAGGCGTGGCCTTGTTGGAGTTGGTACAGACTTTTCGGAGGAAGTGTGTCACTTGGGGAGTGGTCTTTGTGGTTTTAAAAGCTCAAGCCAGACCTTATGGCTTACTCTTTCTTCCTGCTGATCTAGTTGGAGAACTTTCAGCTACTTCTCATGTTTATCTGCTTGCCACCATGTTTCCCACCATGATGACAATGAACCAAATCTCTGAACTATAAGCCAGCTCCCAATTAAATGTTCTTCCCTTATAAGAGTTGCTGTGGTCATGGTGTCTCTTCACAGCAATAGAAACTCTAAGTCAGCAGCTATGTATGTATGTGTATGTATGTATCTGTATTTGTGTGTCTCTGTGTGTGTGTGTACACCATGGTGTGTGCATGTGTTTGTACAAGTGTGTATGTGACTGTCTGTTTGTGTGACCCTCACAAGTCTGTTCTGTCTAGAGAGAAATTTAGAAAAATCAAACCAGCTAGGTTAGGGATGCAGTGGTCCCTCATCCTTCTAAATGATGTAGAAGAGGATTAAAATCTGACTGGGAAGAAATAGATGGTGCTTCATGGACCATGTCTTGAGTCTGTGGTAGTCCAACCAGAGCATATGCTTCTCTGAGAATGGTGAGGATGGATGGGTGCCCATTGGAAAACAAGTTGTTTATCTGAATACGGTCCTACTATTAAATACCTACTGTCCTATAGAGAATACAGGTGCTTTCCAGCCAAAAGCATTCACTTTCAAAAGCAGAAACTGTATTTCTGTGTGCTTTCCTTTTGTCTCTTCAAATACTCTGGGACATAAGATGAGAGGTGAGGTAGATGAAGGCCAGGTGGCCCACCCTATTACATCACCCACCTTTCAGTGTGGCATTGAAAGGTAGAAGGTAAGGCATAATGGAAAGGCAGTGAAGATCCTGGGGATATGAGACTGGGGAATTGAAGTCCCTCACTCTGGAACTCAGCTGAAACCTTTGCCAGCAATTGAACAAGATTTCTGGCTCAGTTCAGTTAACAGATACATGAAGCCCTTCTCCTGTATACACAGTTTTCTAAAAGTCTCATTGGGAGCCCCATTTGCAGGTCCAGGACCCGAACAAACCCAAACTGTCCTGTGCAACCCTAGCGGCTTCTCACTTTATTTTGTCAAATCATAACTGCATCCAAGGTGTTTCTGGAGCCACTTCACATATCTCTCTTATCAAATGTGTGTGTGTGTGTGTGTGTGTGTGTGTGTGTGTGTGTGAGAGAGAGAG
>LOJH01030259.1:0-15102 GCA_001685095.1 Ellobius talpinus | reverse complement strand
AGGGGAAGGAGGAGAAAAAAAACTGTGGATGGATATTAATATTCTCTAAAAGTCAAAAGTTATACTAAACATTATTTGCATTTTTTTGGTTTTTGAGATAGGGCTTCTCTGTGTAGCCTTGACTGTCCTATAACTAGCTCTGTAGACCACACTGGCTTCAAACTCAGAGATCTTCTTGAGTCTGCCTCCCAAGTGCTAGGGCTAAAGGTGTGTACCACCACTGCCTGGCCATTATCTGCACTTGAATATTGAAAAACTTTCATAAGCATTACTGAAATCTTTCTTGCATGGGTAGAGTAGAAAATAAAATAGACTCTACTTAGGATCACCCTAGAAGGCTTTAGCAATGTGCCCATAAATAATTCCATGGGGCATGCTTCATAGAAATGATCAGAGGCTGCTAGGAACCCAGTGATGTTTCCATGAGAAGACCTGAGGAACAGTGAATGATACGAGGATGAAATATTCCAGTTGTGAATCTCACTCCAAGGACAAACAGTGTCACTCTGTCCTCTTTCTTTCTGCTGCTTGGATTTTCCATTGGCCAGACCATACTGGAAACCAATAATAGTACTCACCCAGTTCAGTCTTGGGTAGGCAGAGAAAAGCATGGCAAGTGGGAAAGAGCTGAGCTGGAGGTTCAAATGGTCATCTAGCATGTGAACCCCCAGGTTGAGTTCCATGCTAGATTCTTATCCTGTTGTCTGGCAACACATGTACTTTTAAAGATTAGTGGAAATCTTAAATTTTTCTAATAATGAAAAACAGAAACAGCAGATAAGAATAGCAGATATTAACAATGAGGCAAAGTATAGGGTATGTGTGTGCGCATGTGCACGTGTGTGTGTGTGTGCGTGCGTGTGTGGTTTCCACATTTTAAACATCTTTAGTCAGAATGACTAGAAGATGATAGACTAAGAATATGACAACGAATCCTACTGTGGATGTAGGGACAGGAATGTTTATTCACAGTGGGTGGGAGTGCAAACTGGTACAGTCGCTAGGAAAACCAGCATGAAGTTCCTCAAAATGATAGAAATAGTTTTACCACATGACAAAGCTATGTCACTATATTAGTTACTTTTTTATTGCTGTGATCAAAAGCCATAACCAAGGCACTTATAAAGAAAGTGTTTGATGGCGCTTCCAACTTAAGGGATTAGGCTCCACAATGACAAAGCAAAGGCATGACAGCCGGGTCAGCTGAGAGTTTGCATCCTCAACCAGAAGCAAGTGGTAAAGAGGGCATCGGAGGTGGTCTGAGGTTCTCGAAATCTCAGGCTTCCCCCTCCAGTGACATACATCCCCCTACAAGGCCACACCTCCTAATCTTTTCCAAACAGGAACCAACTATGGACCAAGTATTCAAATGCCCAAGAATTGTGGGTGCCATCTCGTCCAAATGACCACAGCCTCTCTTGATAATAGTCCCAAAGTCCTCCATGCTGTACAATCAGATACTTGATCATTCGTGTTTATTCGTACTTCATGCTCAAAAGCCAGGAAATAAAACCAGCTGTGGTGTATATTAACTGATGAGTGGGTACTGAAACTGCTGTACGCATACACAATGGAGTGGTGTTCAGCTGCGAAGAAAACAAATTTGCAGGGAAAAAATGGGTGGAACTGGAAATAATTGTTCTGAACGAGGTAACCGATACCCAGAAGCACAGACCTCATGTGCTCACTCTTACATGCGGATGCTAGACTTGCATCTTTAGGTAGGCATGCTTCAGCTGCAGAGGGCAGGGGATGTGAAGAGGGAAAGGGAACAAAGAAAGAGGAATGTTAAATGGGGGAATGCGGGGGTGCAAGGCAGAGCAGGAAGTGTGTCAGGGATTACTGACTCTAAATTTTCTATTTCTTTACTTATCTCTCAAAACTAATGTAAGTCTGTTGTATGTTGACCTTCTAGGTCTCTTACAATTTGGCAATTCTGTGTAGATAACATGCACCAATGAAAGCAAGGCCACTTAAAATACTGATGTGATGGAACTTCTTTTTTTCCCTGTTTTTTTCTTTTTCTTGTTTTTTGTGTCTTTCACATCTTGCCTCCTGATCCCACCCATTTTCCCCCACCAGCAATGAAACAAAATAAAATTTAAGAGAAAAATTAAAGGAGAAAGGGAAAAAATTGTCATGAAAGCTTCAGTGTGACACAGTGAGTCACACAGTAAACCCCTTTATCCACACATTTTTACATGCAGGCATTCATTGCAAAGGATAGTTGGTCTGGTTTGAGGCCCCCAGTCTCTGCTACACCATTGACGATGTTGAGCCCTCACAGGGACTCTTCCTGAATATCCTGTTGCTGCCTTGTGTGGTAAAAATCCAAAGGCCTGGGTCTGCAGGACCAACTTCCCCCACACTTCCCATTCCTGTGCTGGAGCATATCACAGATGGGGTAGATGTTGGGGTAGGCCAACACTTAACCCTGGTTCTAGGCCTGGGTAGTTGCAGGGCTGATCAGCCTGCCAGCCCTCCCTTGTCCTTGCTACCAGGGTGAGCCCTCCAGCATTGCCCTGGCTAGTTTATACCTTGTAGCTATGAGCAATGGGCAGGACTAGTTCTTCTGCTTTCACCTCCATAGGTTCGGTTGTTTCATACCTACACCTTCAGGCCCAGCTCGACTGTGCTGCCCCCTTGAGATGTTGGGGCCAGTCTCCTGAGTACTACAGTTGATGAGAGAAAGGGACAACTCTCCAGGTCTTATGACATTAGGTCCAGCTTTTCCACCTGCTTCAGGCAATGATAGAGGGGGGCATCTCTCCCTACCCATGCTGCCACATGACAGGTGAGTAATGGGCACAGTTCTCCCATGCTCACTCACATCAGAGCTGGCTCACCCACACCTCCACCAACAGGGTAGTTTCTACTGTGCTGCCCAGGCAAGAAACAGGGCCCAATTTCCTGACTGCTGCAGATGGCAGGGAGGAGGGGTTAAGCTCCATCATCTGTCACAGGTGGTGAGGGATGAGGGGTACTGGGCAGGGCACCTCTCCCTCTACCCATACCTCCACATGACAGATAAGTAGATTAGTATGGATAGATCCCCCAAACTCACAACTTTGGGGCTGTCTCACCCACAATTTTCTGACAGGGTTGGCTCTCTTATACTGCCCAGGCAAGGTGCAAGGCCTTCTCTCCTTAAGTGTTGCAGCTGGTGGGAGCAGGGCAACTCTTCCATGCTTATGACTTCAGGGCCATCTGTCTAGGCTGCATGAGGCATTGATGGGGGGCATCTCTCCTCCACAATGCAGTCATATGGCAGATGAGGAGTGGGACCAGGTCTTCAATGCTCACATTCTTAGGGTTGCCTCACCTGGGCCCTCCTGCTGTGGGATAATGCTCTTGTACACTGTAAAGATTTGTCACTCATATTAGTTTAATAAAAAGTTGATTAGCCAGCAGTCAGGCAGGAAGTATAGCCAGGGTGACCAGACAAACAGAATTCTGGAACAAGGAAAGGCAGAGTGAGTCACCAGTCAGACACAGAGGAAGCAAGATGAGAATGCCTTACTGAGAAAAGGNGATAATGCTCTTGTACACTGTAAAGATTTGTCACTCATATTAGTTTAATAAAAAGTTGATTAGCCAGCAGTCAGGCAGGAAGTATAGCCAGGGTGACCAGACAAACAGAATTCTGGAACAAGGAAAGGCAGAGTGAGTCACCAGTCAGACACAGAGGAAGCAAGATGAGAATGCCTTACTGAGAAAAGGTACAAAGCCATGTGGCTGACCATAGACAAGAATTATGAGTTAATTTAAGCTGTAAGAGCTAGTTAATAATAAGCCTGAGCTAATAGGCCAAATAGTTTATAATTAATATAAGCCTTTGTGTGTTACTTTGTTACTGAGCAGCAATGTGACTGGGTGGGACAGTGACTTCCATCTACAACCTCATCAACAGGGTCAGCTCTGCTGTGCTGCCCAGATGAGGTGCAGGGCTCACTTTCCCAGTGCTACAACTGGTAAACTCCCTCACCAGCTGGAGGCAATAAGGGCAAGGGGTAGGGCATCTATTCCTCATCACTATCACACTGTAGATGAAGAAGGTGGTTCCAGCTATGCCCCTCTCACACCTTCAGGGCTGACTCACACACACCACCTCTGTCTACAAGGTCAACTCTACTATGCTGATCAGGCAAGGTGCAGGGCCCTTTCTCCCATGTGCTGCAGCTGGTGAAGGGGCTGTGATGGAACTATTTAAGTGCAAGGTCAGTTATTCAAATCAATTGCCATTTACAGAGAAATATGCCATTTCCTTCCCCTCTATATTTACAGTTGCTGCCTTGATCTGTGTTGGAAAGAAATCAGCATTTCAAGAAACTGCTATGTTTATGACTTTATTTTTTTTTTAAAGATAAACATGCTGAATTATTTGGACTGCATAACTTCAGAAGGATGGAAGCTCCATCAAATTGCAAATTTCTCAAGGTCAGGAAATCATGTTCTCTATTTTGCTGGCAACTTTATATGAGCCTATTAAAGGCTTCCTCATAGAGCAGTTACTTTGTGCATGGAGTTTCAGGTCCCACATTTAGGTTAAATACTTAGCTTAATGTCAGTGCTATGGCAATTGAATTGGGCTATACCTTCTATTTTCTGCACTTATTAAAATACCAAGCTTACATTGCCAAATGTTTCATCATGATTATATCTACCCATTTGAAATAGTATTCAATCTTCCTCCTTCTTATAGTGTTCAGCTACAATAACATGACCATTAAATTTGTAGAAAACAGGTTTAAGACACTCCAGTGCTATATATTTTCTCTGTGGAACAGCTTTAAGACAATATGGCTGAACTGTCTTTATCCCCAAGGCTTTATTTTTTATTGGATTTAGAACAGAGATTAAACGGAGTATTCTACACTCATGAGTGGCCTCTGGGAACAAAAACTCTAAAAACACAAAACCTCCCAGTACAGTGTTCTCAGAACAAGTGAGCCACTTATAGTCACATGATGTGCAAATGTCATTTGCTTAAAATTATTTAAAATTCTAGTGCCTAAAACCCTTAGAAACTCAAACCCAACTGATTGCAGATCTTTGAAAGGATCTCTACTTACTATTAGAAAACACGATCATGGTTTAATAGCACATTGGCTTTGTTTCAGTGATATGTGTGTTTAATATCAAGACTGTAGACTAAGAGTAACAAAATCCCCTTATCCTTTAGCTCTAAAACTGGATATATTAGGTAGTTGCCTTTCTAGGTGTTTTGCTTTGCTTTGCTTGATTTGTTTTTCATTGTGGCGCTGAGTGTTAAACATTCACCTCCCAGAGCTGCTCACAGCTGAGCTATATCCAGCTCATCTCTCCTGAGAAAGAAAAGAATCCTTGTGGTTCGTGGAGAACACAGAGAAGGGGAGAGGGGTTCAGAAGCCATCTGTAAGATCCTGGAAAGGAAATGCCTCACTAAATATTCTCCTGCTACAACCAGAAAAAAACACTTTGGGGAACACTCAGCATTCTGGAAGAAAGGATGCTGCCTTGGCCATGCCTGTTCACTTTCCACTTCATTAAAACTCCTTGTCAAAGATGGTTCAGGGTTAAAGGCTATGGGGATATGCTGCATGCACCCCGAACAGAAGGAATATAATTATACCTAATTATCATAACTCGTTTAGTCGGAAGTTCTCCATGACTTGCTTGAGTATAAGCAATGTTATTTCAGGAATGAAAAAGAATATTACTTTCTAAGAAAGTCAGAGCTTATAATAGATACATTTAATAGGCTAAACTACTTGAAAAGAATGTTTTGATTCTTGGTTCATAGTAAAACTGGCCTTTCCTCATCATAGTTGATGTTTGTTCACTTGTTTAATGCAACAAGATATATGTGGTCATCTCCGAGTAACTTTAGATTTTTTCTGCACCATGAAATTCTTTCATTTTTATTTCAGGAAATATTAAAAAGTAGATGCAAAATCCACAATTAAAAATCTGGGTCTGATTCTAAGCTCCCTTAGTTCTTAGGATCTATGAGGTTTTCCTTACAATCTGTGATTTGCAAAAGAGTGGTGGAGGCATGGATCCAGGGACATTTCCCTTAGTACTTAAAAAAATCCTACTTATAATATATAAATTTTTAAATCCACAAGATATAGAAACATATTTTAACCTTAATTGAAAATTGCATTGTTCTTACATTACAGTGATTAGAATAAGAGGATACAAGATTGTCCTATATGGGCAAATACATTTTCCCAGTGTATATTAACTACATATTAAAATTAGCACAGGTAGAAAGTTTTACTTTTGAGTATATCATTGCAAAAATAATCATTACTTTGCATTGCAAAATACAATGTAGATAGATATGGACTGTATGAAATTAGAATAAAAATCTGAGTCTGACTAGGGAGATGGCTCAGTCAATAAAGGGCTTGCCAGGCAAACATGAGGAGTTAAGTTTGAGTCCTAAGAACCCACACAAAAGCTGTGCACAGCAGCATACTTTTGTAATTGCAGACTGAGGGAGGCAGAGACAGGTGGATCTAACATGTCTCCACACTTTCTATTTATTGTGTACATACATATTCATGTGTGCCAGTGATGTGCCTGTGGGTGTTGGGAGGGGTGCATGTGCATGTGTAAGCATGCATGTGGAGGTCAGAGGACACCAGATGCTGGTCTTCAGGGCACAATATTGCAGTTCCTTTTCTTAGTAAAATCCTTCAACTGTGTTAGAATCTTTCCTTTTAATCTGAGTGATGCTATCAAATATTTCTTACTATCTTTTAATTATCACTATTCTTTGCCTTATAATGCCCATAGTCTTTTTTATAATTAAAAGATTTTTAATCCTTTTGGGGAAAAAAGGATTTACTGTTGCTGATATCTGGGGTGCTTCTGCTTTTTATTTTAAGTACTTTTCTTGAAATTACTTCTTTTAGGGTAAAATTGTACATATACAGCCTAAAGTTCATCGTAAAGTACATATAAATATGCTCTTCCCCAAATGCTTATATTTGGTCTCAGCCCATTGTATTTTATTAAATTTTAATGAAATTATCAACTAACTCAGAAATGAATGTTTGTCCTAAAATAGCGTGCTTATATAGACTGTATATTGGCATAAAAGACACAGAAGAGGGAGTGAAGAAGATTAAATTTGTACTAATATCTGTTAAGAGCCAAATACAAGTGAAATTAAGAAAAAAAACACATGTTTAAGGTATACGGCAATAAGAGTGTGAAAACAGAAAGAATATTACAATTCACAAGAAAAATGAAAAGTAAGTATTAGCTGCCCAAGCAAGAACTCCTGAGTTTGATCCCTAGATCTGTGTAAAATGTGGGACATAGTGCACTGCTTCTTAATCCAGCCCTGGGGAGGTAGAAGCAGGGGAATCACCAGTCAGTTTTAGACTAATCTGAGAGCCTCAACCCTCGGTGATGGACTTTGTCTCAAACACCCAAACAAAAAAAACAGCAACCACAAAAACCAACAAGTTTTAATTGTGGGGAAGCTCAATTTCATTTTATGGATCTTGTTTTGGAAGTTGCAGCTGAGAAATGTTTGGCTAGCTCAACATGGCCATGATAACTCCTACACGAGCCCTTTATGATGCTTTATATTTGCAGGACTGTGGTTCATTCTTAGTTAATTTTTACATATGGTTTAAGGTTTAGCTCACTAGTTGCTTAATACAATCATATAATTCTATTCTAAATTCTATTCTAAATCATTATTGATGCCAGCTTTTTCCCAAGTAGTTGGTTTTATACTTTTTTATGAAAACCAATTGTCAGTATTCATTTGGATCCATTTCTGGATGCTTTGATAGACTTCACTGATCTGTCTTTCTTTAAGATAATATGCAGATGTTTTAATAACTAAAAAAAACCACATTGTCCCTGTAATTGAGCAGAATTATTCCTCTGGTTTAATTTTTTTTGAATTCTTCTTGGTTTACGCATCTAGGATATATTCTTTCTATTTGCATATGATTCTTTAATATCCCAATTGTGACTGGCTCTATAAAAGAATTGAATATTAATTACTTTTGAGAGATTTGTATCAATTTGATATTTCCTCAATGACCACACCATTAATGATCCACACTGTTCAGAGAACCCAGGATATCTCAGTATATAAAAAGGACAAAAGCCTAACCTTTGTGGACTTAACACTGCAGCTGGGTAAGTAGGGACGGTAGCTTAGTTTCCATTTCTGTTATTGTGATAAAAATTTCCTTATGAAAATAACTTCTGGGATAAGGAGTTTGTTTTACCTCACGTCATAGCAGGGAAACTGGGGCATCATAAACGTGAAGCAAATATTCACACACACACACACACACACACACACACACACAGTCCAAGAGTAGACAGAGAATGAACACATACATGTCTGTGGCTCAGCTCATTCTCCAATCCATTTAGTCCAGGACCCACCCAGTTGATGAAATGCTCCTGACCACATCTAAAGTGAGACGTCCTACCTCAGTGAAATCAGCTAAGAAAACCCCTCCCTGGTATCCGCACAGGCTAACAAAATCCACACGGTTATCATTAAGACTCTTCTCAGGTGATTATAGACTGTGCTGAGTTGACAATTACAGCTACACATCACGGATGGGAACCAATTATTGACATTATGAATAATACTTAAAATGTAGTAGTGAAAACCAGAATGAGAAAAGGAACTATGGGGACAGTCATAGGTGCAGATTACAATGGGGTCTTAGGGAGACATGATGAGAAAGTGACATTTAGACAAAAAATTGATGGGAGTAGTGCAGTTTCTATGGAAATATCTGGAAGAAAAGGTTTCAAGGTAGAAGGGAGATGTGTGCTCAGACTGTGCAGGAATATTTAAAAGGAGAACCCGTGACTTCAGAGGTGAGATGAAAGAGAATAGCCACCCTCCAAAACACACCTATCCCTTGACTTTTGATGGTGAATGAAAGGGTAAATACAATAATACAGTAGAAAGAGGAATCCAAGGCACACAAGTGGAACCAAGGATGAATGGAGTAAAGATTGAAGAGGGAACATTTGCTTCCAGCTTTCACTCCTGGATACTAAGAGCAACCACGCTAGGAAGTTTCAGATGAGATGATTAGATATCAATGATGTAGCTGTCCATAGACAAAGAGATATACTGGCACAAGATATCATTCAGACACATCTATGTTTTAGAGAGCAAAATACAGAGGCTATGAGGTAGCTAGTAGGTAAAGTGCTTGCTCCACATGCATAAGGACAGGTACTTGGTTTTGCAGCCCTGTAAAGGTTAAGTAGGTGGCCTGCCTGCAATCCCAGCACTGGAGAGACAGAAAAGGAAATCTCTGCAGCAAGGTACTTAGCCAGACAACTATAACAGCAGGTTCAATGTGCAGCAAGGGACACTGTCTCAGATTAGATGGAGACTAAGGAAGGCACCTGTGTCACTCTTAAGTCTCCACACATGTGCACTTATGCACATGCACCTGCACACACAAACATGTGTACGCACACATGTGGAAACACACAAGCATGCACATGAAGCATCCTTTTATACATATGCAAAAGAATATAGGTTCAAATTCCAATGAAGTGTAGTACAGAAATATGGCATAGGCATAAATTGTTTGCAAATTCTAGTGAATGTTACTAGTGTCATAGGCTGTTACCACATGAAATAGAAGGACTGCTCCACAAACAGAGAAAATGGTGCAGGATGTATGTTTCCTCAGCACAGAGGTCCTGCTCATTTGAATTCAGACTTGCAAGGCTGGTTGTGTGAAGAGATCAATGAAGAATGAGAACTTCATCCAATGAACTGATGGAGACAAAGGCATATAGATATATGTCAGCAGCTTACTGGGGCAAGACCTGGAGCAGTGCATTGTACTCAGGCAATGACAACAGTCTCGGCTGAGAGACTGTGGAGTTAGGAGGCAATCAACCATGGAGTTAAATCATTTTAGAAAAATCTGTGTTTTGCTAACAGAAAAAAATTGACATTGTGTTCAAAAGTAGGCCATCTAACTGAAAATCCAAGACTGTAATCATAGAAAATAATCTCTTGGCGTAGCATTCTGGAGGTGGCACCAGGTTAATAATCATAGCTGTGCCATTAGCCCATCTGCATGCATGAGCAGAAATGTTTTGTAAGATGAATTTAAATTATGATAGACCTCAAATTCAGGTGTTATACCCTTATAGCTAGTTCTAACAAGCATGCTATCCCACTAAGCAACTATGCAACATTTTTAGTCTGAGAACTTCAAGTGCAATAAATAAAAAGATGCAGACACGTGTTCAGGAGCTGCTCATGAAATATTAAGTCGGGTGGTTTTCCATGTGAAATGTAATCAGTATGATTTCCAAGAGTTTTGGCATTTTATACTTTGGTGTTCAAATTTACAACTGGTATATCCTGATTGACATGAAAACTTCATAATTTCACAGCTAAAAAATTCACTGCTGTGTGAGAAATCTCTGATCCAGGTAACGTAATTCTCTAAATCTAGTCAAGGGTGTTATTTTTTGTATACCATGCATGTCATTAGATACATTTTTTTAAAAAATAAGCTTTCTAGTTATGTAGAAGAAAGAATAAATCAAAGACTTATATGTGGAAAGGTATTTATAGATTTATTTTATTGCTAATCTGTCCGCAAATAAAAACTACTATGTTCAAAAAAAGCATCTAAACAGTGATTGCACATACTCCCTAATGTGTTTCTAATTCAAAGTCCAAGTAACTACAAAATAAAACTATGAATTTTCATTATGACCCCAATTTTAAAAGTTCAAAAACTGAGAGTTTCTATTCTTCCCAGAATACTAGCAGGATTTAGTATGTACTATCTGTCTATATGTCACCTAAGCAGAATTAAAGGTATATCATTCTTTCCTGATAAATTTTAAATTATATCAACTTTTATAATAAAAACAGCATATGATATGGTCACATATCCCATAAGATGAGTGGATTACTTTGTATTTTAAGCCAATAGAAAGTAATCAAAACATTGGCAAAGATGAGACAGCCTAAGATACCAAAAAAAGGGGAGATCTCAAATAATATATGGAAGCACAATTAATAAAAACTCAGAGACAGAAATTGGGGTTCAGCCTGAAAGTCAGAAAAGCAAAACAGACAGCCACAGGCTCTTACCTCTACCTCCATCCGAAAATGGCCATCCTGCCTCCAGGAATCTTAGAATGAGACTGAGACTGAGAGCTGTCTCCTTCCATCTTATAATCATCTCTAGTTCTGGGATTAAAGGCATGCACCACTACTGCCTGGTTTCTATGGCAAGCTAGTGTGGCTACTGGGATTAAAGGTGTGTGTTGTGTCATTGCTACCTGGTCTGTAAGGTTGACCAGTGTAACTGTTTTACTTTTCTGACCCTCAGGCAGGCTTCATTTATTAAAATACAAATAAACTGCCACTAAAATATATAAAACAGAAATTTTAGAGAAATGCCTAAAGTCTTCTTCAGACTTGCTTTCATACAAATGGGAGGAAGTGGGCTGGTGATATTAGAGATACAATCTTTCCTAGCAAACTTTTTGTTGCGCAGGAAACCATAGACATGTTCTCTCAGATTCCTCAGATTCTTTGAAAGTTCAACCTGTATGGTTTTAAATCAAATATTTCTGCTCTACCATGTATCTTTTGAAAAATGAAAGTAAAATAGTTTAGCCTTTTTTCCCCTTGGGAAAGCACAAAATCAAAGTTATCATTTTGAAGAGGTTTTAAAGCTATTTCCTAGTTTTCATTCCTGCCACCATGATAAAATACTCAGGAAAAAAGCAACTTAGGAGAGAAGGGGCTTGTTCCAGATTACAATTCATCACTGCAGGAAAAGTCACAGTGGCAGGAGCTGGAGACAGCTTGTTATAACCACAGTCAAGAACAGAGAAAAACAAATGCATGTGTGCTCATTACATGTGCTCAGCACCATTTTTCCTTGCCTAGGGAATTAATGGTGCCACCCACAATGGGCTGTGTCTTCCCACATGAATTAGTAAGTACTTAAGACAATCCCATAGACATGTCCACAGGCCAACCTACTTCAACAGGAATGAAAAATATGCAAAGAGTGTTCATAATCTGGAGTTAAAATTTTTGACACAAGAAACTTTGGATGTCAGGGAAACATCTGAGAATAGCTGTTTAGAAGAGAACAATACCAGGTTTAAATCAGCCCCTCCAGTCTCTCTTCCATGCATTTCTTTCGTTGTCAGCTGAATTAAACATTATGCTTCATACTAAAGTAAAAAAAAATTCGTTAATGTAAGTCTAGGGAGATGGCTCAGAAGTCAAATGCCCTTGCTCCTCTAGCAGAGAATCAGGATTCAGTTCCCAGCACCCACACAGTTGCTCAGAACCATCACGTCCACTTCCAGAGATCCATTGACCATTTTTGACTTTGCAGTCACCGAGACCCATACATAGTACACATATATACATTAAGGCAAACACTAAAACATATAAAATAAACATAAACAAGTCTCTTTTTAAAAATTGGTTATCAAGTTTTCAGAGGGTTAAAGTGTTAGAAATGATGTTCCTTGTCGCAGGATGACATAGAATCTGGTCTGACATCGCCATTATTAGCACAGTGGCAATCAGTATAATCAAGGAGAAAGGCTTCCTAACAAGTATACGGAATTAAGACTGAATACCTAACATATCTGAAAGCAAGTTTGTTGCAGTTTTAAAAGTAAGAAATTTTCAGACAAACATAAACATATATTGAGTAAATTGGGGCTTTTAAAAATATTTTCTGAATAAAGGATAAATGTGTCAAATTTCTTTCTAATAATAGATTGGATAACTAAAACAAAAGTTCATTGTCACATAAAATAGAGGTTTCACAATATTATCAGTGAGACAGATGACAAAGTGAGACTGAAGCTTAAAATAGATATCACAAACAAATTTATGAATTAATAGTATTATTAAGCATGGTTATATGGTCAAAGAGATTAGATAATGTGGACCAAAGTCCCTCATTCAACTAAAGATCATCTAAATTTTAAAATAGTTTCAAAGAATAAATTGCTAGAAATGACAAGTGATGAAAATTTTAATATAAATTTTGTAATATTACCTGCCTTATTAGAACAAAGAAATATATCCCAAGTTTCTTTTAATTGTTTCATAATCTCTTGTTTATTTCTCCTCAACATACCATTGGGAGATGGTTTCTCTACACGGGGCACTATTAAAACAATGCAGTAGAAAGGTTTGGATCGTGTAAATTAACAAGCAAGAAGAGAACAGTTGATCACATTTAAAACTTCATATATTAATACACACAGGATTTAATCAAAGTATTCACATGGGGCATTTAATAGGGGGAATTGTTGCTTTTAAAAAGTCTGTTAGCAGCAGTTACAGAAGAATGGCTTCAAGAGTGCTGTTAAATTATCTCGAAGAACAGTTTCAATTAAAACTGTATTGTTTGTGTATGCCCATTGTTTTTCCTGGGTGTTAGTTACTTTTCCATTCCTGCAATAAAATACCATGACCAATCCAACTCAGAGAAAGAGTGTGTTTGGGGTTAGGGTTCCAGAGGGTTAGGATTCATACTGACAAGGGTAACTTGGCAACAAGCAGCAGACATGGCAGCTGTAATTGGAAGCTAAGGTTCTTTTTTACCTTTCCTTTCATTTTTCTGTGACAGAGTTTCTCTGTTTAGCCCTGGCTGTCTTGGTACTCTCTGTGTGTACCAGGTTGGCCTCAAACACAGAGGTCCACTGGCCTTTACTTCTCTAGTGCTGGGATTAAGGACTAAAGACATGTGCCACAACACCCAGCTTTAAGACTCATCCTGAAAGGCCAAGCAGGAAAAGTTATCTACCAGTGGTGCATGTCTTTAAATTCTCAAAGGCTGCTCTCAGGGTCATGGTTCTTCTAGCAAGATAACTCCTTAACATCCTACCCACTGGGAACCAAGTGGTCAAATACCTGAGAGTGCGGAGGACATATTATTCAAACCATCAACTACCACACCCTGTGTTTTAGTTTTGTTATATTTATTTTGTATGTAGTGTAATGATATGCAGCACCATGGGGTTCCAGAAATCCCATGGTGGGGGACAAACATGCCATCAGGCAGAACTTACATGGGAAGGAAGTTTTTTGGGGAAGTGAGGGGAGCAAGAGGAAAGAGAAAAGAAAAAGAGAGAGAGAAAGATAGAGAAAGACAGAGAGAGACCTGCCTCCTCAGAGAACAGCAGAAAGAGAGAAGTAGGAGGAGCTTGTCTCTCAAAAAGACCTTTGCACCTTTGGAATCAGGGTACTGCCTGCCATGCATGCAAAGGTGACCACTCTGACTCTGCCAGCTCCCCAAGGGGCGGAGCCAGGTTTGCATTTGCCAGAATGATAATATGTAGAACATGTTACATATGAGTAAGGAATCTTTTGTTAAAGTAATAAATGTAGTGGAGAAGTGACCACAAAGAGTCAAAAGCAGAAATGCTTCTAGCAGACAAAACTTTTCAGTGTCTTAACTTTATTGGTCAACCTATTTATGCAGTAATTACACTATACTATACACACACACACATATATGCACACACACCCCACACCTCATACACACACATACACAAACACTCATATGTATAATTCACACACAAGACATGTACAATATACACACAATCACAACATATGCAATACACACACAACATAGCACACATACACACACAATAATACAACATACACATAATTGCTGAAATAGAAATAAACTTGCCATATGTTATATACCAGTTTCAAGGTTGTGCTACATTTTATAAAATTTTATCATTGAGCAAAGATGGATGAGAGGCACCGGAATTATTTCTTATAATTATGGTGATCCTATTATTTCAAAATAAAGCATCTTTTTAAAATGGACTTTAATGATAAACGTAATTTGGTAAGTTGAGAGAGGAATGATCAGAGATGGTAACAAAGACATTCAGAGTCAAGGTAAAGAGGCATTAACTCAGCCATTTGCTAGGGTTATTTCCCATTTGTAGCTAGGACACCTTGTAACTCAACAACAGTGTTGGAATCTGCTCTTGAGATGTACTATGATGGAAAATAATCTTTTCCTGAACAAACTCTTCAAGTAACAAATTATGTACAGATTAAAATACTGTTTT
>LOJH01030258.1:0-17167 GCA_001685095.1 Ellobius talpinus | reverse complement strand
ACAGACAGAATATTGTATACATAATAAATAAATAAATAAATAGATAGATAAATAAATAACTTAATAAATAAATAAATAAATAAATAAATAAATGGAGAACTCAGCAGGTCCTAGCACAGGACAGACAGAAATTCCTGGCCTGGGCTACAGCCTGTCTTCTTTCCTCTAGAAAAGAGCAGATTCAGTCTATTGGACATATTTCGTAGTAAGCTACTTGAGGACAGGAACTGACTTATCTTCATAGCCCCTGTACTTGGCATTGTGTGTAGGCTGTATGTGTTCTTAGCAGCCATCCCCACTTATCTCATGACAGACATTTGTAAAGGTGGCTATTATTTTGTGCTTAGTGACATCATTGTAATGTCTTTTACTTTCTTTATCTTAGTTCTTATAAATTGGAAATTTGTTGAAAAGTCTTTATTAGATTAGGTTAAACTTTTTTTTTCCTTTCTTGAAACAAGGTCTCTCTATGCAGCCCTGGCTGTCCTGGAACTGTCTCTGTAGACCAGGCTGGCCTCAAACTCACAAAGGTCACCTGCTTCTGCCTCCCAAGTGCTGGGACTAAAGGCGTGCACCACCACATCAGGCTAGTTTAAATATTTTTAATAAGCATACTTTTTCAGTTCCTTTTATGCTATTCCTTCACTATTTTGAGATAAAATTAATAGGTAACAACAATTATATAATTTTTAAAAAATAAATATAATTCTTTGTAGTTAACTACTGTCATGCAGAATGTTCCATGGATTGGAGGGCATTCAGTAGTGCCCCCTACATCACTATTAACCAAAAGTCTCAAAATTTCCAAAATATCTAAAGATTTACTCCTACCATAGAAAGTGGGATGTTTGAGGCAGCTTAGACTATATCAGAGGTACATTCAGTTTCTCTTCAGCACTGTAGTCTGCCCACTATAACCTGCCAGCTCACATCACAGTACACGTGTGGTTCTCACTTCACTTCATGACAACAGAACATTTTGCATTGGCTAGCGTGCTGATGATCCTTTTCAATTTATAATTTTGTAATGTGCATAGTTGGCTTTGAAATCATTATATACTATCTGGTCAGTTTATTTTGGTCACATTTTTCACCTTTTTTTTTAATTCTTCAGGCCAAGTACTCAAAAAAATGTGGATATTAGAGATTTGACCTGGGAGCAAAAGGAGAAAGTCTTAAGATTGCTCTTTGCAAAAATGAATGGTTTTGCTGTGAGGTAATTTCCCATTCTTGTAATGAAATGTCATGTTATCAAACCTAGAAGCCACATGGGAATAATGACTGTATTGCTATTGAGAATTACAGAAATACATTAAAGAACCAGAAAGGCCTTAGCTACTTGCTCAGCTGTTGCAACTCTTATAGACAAAGACTGGGAGATGAACGAATAAACACAAAAACTAAAGGAGATGTGGAAATGGGAGAGAGAAAATAAATCTCCGACATTTAAGGTGATGCTTCCTAAGGATTACTGATGGGCTGAATGGCCAGCACCTTCAGGGAAACTTTTTTTTTCAAAGACTTATTTATTATGTATAGTGTTCTGCCTGCATGTACATCTGCAGGTCAGGAGAGGGTACCAGATCTCATTACAGGTGGTTGTGAAAAACCTTGTGGTTGCTGGAATTGAACTCAGGACCTCTGGGAGAGCAGCCTGTGCTCCCAACTACTGAGCCATCTCTCCAGCCCCATCTTCAGGAAAACTTAACTGTTGAGCCTATATTGGTTTGCAGAGATGAACAAATTATTTTAGGCTGATGTTTGTTTTTTTGTAGCAGAGTGTCATGTAGCTCAGGTTGCTTCTGTCTCACTTTGTCACCAAGGCTAGTCTTGAACTCCTGATCTGCCTCCACCTCCAAGTAAGAATAGTAATAATTAGGAACTTAGTAAAAGTTCACAATTGACTATGTATAACTGTTAATTCAACAAGTCTTTTGTAATTGACCTACATAGAGTATAAACAGTAAACAGCTAAAATAAATGACTTAGCAATCACTTAGGCACTATTAGTGTTTTACTAAGGATTTCTTTCATGTTTAACTACTAGAGTATTTAATGTTGCCACCATTTGAATAAGTATATGCTGTTTTCTTCACACTTGCTTAAGTTTAGGAGTGGTGTATGTGACTTTCTTGGGAAGTCAACATATATTTTTTATTGTCGGGGGAGTTTTCCTGTATCCTGGCAGTTGCCCCCAAATAACCACAAGAGACTTAATATAAATTATGAATGCTTGGCCGATAGCTCAGGCTTATTAACTAGTTCTTACAACTTAAATTAACCCATTTCTATTAATCTATGTATTTCCATGTGGCTTGTGGCTTTATCTGTCCTCAGCATGTCTTGCTCTCTCTGTGTCTCCTGGTGACTCCACTGACTCTACCCTTCTTTCTCTCAGCATTCTCAATTTGGCTGTCCCACCTGTACTTCCTGTGTGGCTACTGGCCAGTCAGTTCTTTATTAACCAATGAGAGTAATATATCTTCATAGTGTACCGAAGGATTATTCCATAGCACTTGATCTCTATAAACTCATTCAGAATAATGAATCAATTACATTCCTACACTTTCTGAAGTATATTGCGCCTGTTACCACTGGCTAACTTCTGTGTCCTGAGAGTCTGTGTGTCTGTGTTTATATGTGCCCTGCAGT
This sequence comes from Ellobius talpinus, assembly GCA_001685095.1. Taxonomy (NCBI): domain Eukaryota; kingdom Metazoa; phylum Chordata; class Mammalia; order Rodentia; family Cricetidae; genus Ellobius; species Ellobius talpinus. Next base: position 14,515 of record LOJH01030258.1, on the reverse strand, counting down.
CGCTCTTTACCCTTTCTGTATGTTAACTTGGGTATTATTGGCTCAAGCTTTTTCTTTGTCAGAACTTTCTTGACCTTCACAATGAAGACAGATTCCCTAATCTAGGCTTCATACCTTTATATAATTCCTCTTATCTCCAGAGGTGGAAGGAGGAGGATCAGGAGTTCAGTTCATCCTTAGGTTCATGTTGAACTGGAAGACAGCTCTCCCTATCTCAGAACAACCGAAAACCATTCACTTGACATAAATTCTTTTTTGTTGTTTAGTTCCCAGGATCTCCCTGTATCCTCCTCCAAATTCTAGATTTGAACTCATGTCTTCTTGCTTTTGCAGCAAGTACTTTTACCCACGGATCCACTGTGGGAAGGGAACTTCCTGGGTGTTTGATCAGTTCTCTCATTCAGCCTTGCCTAGTCATTACTCACTGTCCATGAGGACTTCCATTATGATTCTCTCCGTAGATATTTTTTTCTGGAATTCAACATGTCTCAACTCTAAGCTATTATATTCCATTACTTAATATATCACATTTTAGCCAGGCAATGGTGGCACATGCCTTTAATTCCAGCACTTGGGAAGCAGAGGCAGGTAGATCTCTGAGTTCAAGGCCAGCTTGGTTTACAGAGTTCTAGGATATATATGTGTGTGTGTGTGTGTGTGTGTGTGCATGTATATCATGTGTATAAACTCATTCTTAAAATGGAAACCTTATCTAACTGAAATTTGACTCATTTTAAGGGTATTGAAACAGGAAGGCACAAGGAGACATTGCCTCATTTGTTTATTGATGTTTATCCATCACAGGAAATACAAGCAGAGCTCTAAGCCTCCTGTTCCAGACCATATTATTCCTGACAGTGGAGAAATGAAAGAAACTGGGTAAGAGTTCTCCTGCCAGAGTTACGAACAAAAGCCTGATCGCAGTGTCCCCTGTGCATATTTTATATGGAGTTAAGTGAGAATGATTTAGCAAGTCTGTTGTTCTGAACCAAATTCTATGTATGACTGTTGACAGCACTATTTTGTCATTATAGGGATGAAATTAACCTTCCAGATCAAACCTTCATCACCCAGAAAGCTCCAGTATCAGACTCCAGTAAAATGATGTCACCTGGTGTTGTTTCTAAAGGATTACAGGACTTTGACAGAGTAAGGAATCTGCTGTCTAATCAGACAATACACCACTGTTACCTTTCACTATATGACGTCTTGCTAGTTCACAGTTCTCTACTACCCAAGCAGCTCTTAAGGAGGAGACCATAGAAAATTTTATAACAATGTCCATACTAATAAGGCATATTATATGTACCTGAAGAACCTATAGATTTCTTTCTGAAATAGGCGGCTTAGTCAAAATGTGTATTGCATTACTGTTTTCAGTGCTGGTGAATGAACCTTTGTGCCTCCCTGTGGAGCTAACCCTCAGCCCTCCTGTTTTTATAGGAGCACAGACAGAATATCCTTGCAGTTCTTGGCTTTGAGCATATATCAGACACAAAAATCACTCTAACCTGGAGAACAAAGGAAGAAAAAGACCATTTTTTTCCAAGGGCTTTTTTTTAAGGACTTTTTATTTGTACTTGGTTATTCATAATCAGTACATATTCTGACAAAACTCAAATGAGATCCTAAAAGAATAAAAAGGAAAATGCTAGTTTTCTGTCTTAGTGATACTAACCTGAATAGAAGTGTAGATTTCACCTAAGAAACAAACCCTTTGAGCATAAGTAGCTGCCCAAATCAGTTGATTCTAATTAGAGTAACACAATTTTGATTAGTCGGCAGTTTTTAAAAGTACCTTCCTTTATATCTAATGAAAATATTAGAAATTTTTGTAATTAAATTCTGTTTGGAATTTAGATAATAACCACTTTTCAATCCAGCCCAAAGTTGTTGGATTGAATTAGGTACGAATTATGTTTTATAAGAAAACACAGGGTGTTATAATCACAAACTACAAGTTTCTACTTGACTTTAGGAAGAAAAACAAAAAATCAAAGTTGTGTTTTGTTAAAATGACTGAAGGCTCTGAATTCTACCAGATGAGGATAAGCTAATAATCTTATGCCCACAGAGTAGGAATTTTCAAGGTTTTTCACCACCTTTATTTTAACTCACCAAATAACCCGATGGACCAGAGCAGCACTGTCCACGTGACTGTACAGAACAGAGGAAAATAAATGACCACAGCTCACTCAGCACTGAGGATTAAGCTAGCAGAGCAAGCAGCCATCTAGTTCAGAAAGCTGGGCTTCAGACAGGTCAGACAGCTAGAAACTACTCTATTCAGCACAGAAGCCTCTTCTGACTTAAGGTTTAGATTATCAGAGAGGCAAGTTGAAAGACAGTTGAAGAAGTGATGGCCAAATACTGTCTTTTTTTTTTCGCTTTTTTTTTTAAAGATTTATTTATTTATTATGTGTACAGTACTCTCAGTATTCTGTCTGCATGTATGCTGTAGGCCAGAAGAGGGCACCAGATCTCACTACAGATGGCTGTGAGCCACCATGTGGTTGCTGGGAATTGAACCCAGGACCCCCGGAAGAGCAGGCAGTGCTCCCAACCACTGAGCCATCTCTCCAGCCCCATGGCCAAATACTGTCAAAGCGTGGAAACTTGTAAGTTTCTTGTAGCCCAATCAATTATTCTATATGAAAAGATCTTTCATTAAAAAGTATCAACTAATGAGAAATGCTGGCAAAAGAAAGAATAACACAAATTTTGGCAAATAAAAAATAGGTTAGGCTTGTTTAAGGCGAAGAATCTTACCCACTTTCATGATTGGAACATTCTTTGATTTCTGGGTAAAAAATAAGTTGTGATATAATTTTTCTAAGGATTTATTTGCATCTGTATTAATGGCTAGAGTATTGATTAATGATTGCTGAAGCGAACCATGAAACATGGCACACATAACAAAAAGCTAACATATTGTTTGCGTCCTGAGGTATCTTTGAGAAGTATTTTAAAAAAAGAATATGGACAATGATAGAATTAAGTAGTGGTCATGAATCAAAACAAGAAGAAAGTGGCATTGAGCAGAGAAGCAGCAGTTGTCACAATGTTGGGATAAGAGAAAACATAAAGTGTGAGAATCGATGGAGGGCTGTGTTTGAGGCTCAACCTGAGGGTGAACTGTTACTTCCTATTTCCCTATCCAAGAGTTCTTCCAATTATTGGGAGCTCTGTCCCTACACTGGCATTCCTTTCCAAGTCATCAGAAGAAGAACTGTTAGAAGACAGTTCTCAGCTCTCACCCCAGGTAGGCATTTCACAATTACAAGTTACCTCCAGAACAGAAGTACAAAGAGCAAGTGCAGACCCAGCACTAGTGTTTCCCTGCCGTCTCCCTATTACTTTGAAGGGACTGGCAGTTCTGAGAAAGAGTTTAGTTGCAATATATGCCATTATCATGGATCTGATTTGAGCAAAGATGGCAAGTGAAGGTGGCCAAGAATGACGGGAAATGACTCAGATTGTATTGAGTCTCGAAGAACTTGCTTCTAACGCCCCATGGTAGGCATGACTACAGCAGGTGAGGAAAGAGTAGCATCCTCTTCTTTCCACTGAGATGTGATAGTCTTTAGCTGAGTATAAAACTGGATGCCCTAAAAAGGACAAAAAAAAAGTGTATACTTCTAGGAGTATATAACTTCAAAATAATTTTGAAGGTGATGCTAACATACTCAGGTTCGGTTCCTATTTGAGTGATTGGTGCAACAAAAGCCAATGTTCATGGGATAGTCTACCTAAAACAGTTATGGGGGTGTAGAGAGATGGCTCAGCTATTAATAGCAACTCCACTCTTGCAAAGGACCCAGGTTTCATTCCCATTACCCACTTGGCAGCTCACAATCACCTGTAACTCCAGTTCCAGGGGAATCCAACACCCTCTTCTGGCCTCTAAGAGAATCAGTTACACACATAGTACACAGACATGTATGTGGGCAAAATACCTATATATATATATATATATATATATAATTAAAACAACCCTCTCCAAAATAAAACCACATTTATGGGGCTGGGATATAGCTCAATTGGTAGAATGCTTGTTTAATATGCATGAAGCCCTGGATTCAATCTCCAACATGGAATAAACCAGGCATGGTATTACATGACTATAATTCTAAGATCCAAGAGGTAGAGGCAGGAGGATCAGAAGTTCAAGGTCATCCTTAACTACAACAGTGAGTTGGAGACCATCTTAGGATATATAAGACCATGTCTTCAAAAAAATAAATCTGGGAAGATGTCTTTGTGGGTAAAGCAGTTGCCACATTAGGTCCTGAGTTCAGATTCCCAGAACCCTTAAAAGTCAGGTGCAGTAGCAAGCTTCAGTAATTCTGTGTGGTGAGATGGGAGGCTCTCTGCAAGCTCAAGGGCCAGCTAGTCTGGCAAACAACGGGAGTCAAGATGGCAAGGGTCGACATCCAAGGTTGTCTTCTGACCTCCGAATGGATAGCCCTTCCCATCTCTCACACAAAGAATTAAATAATAAAAACACTAGACATAATATCTGCCACATACTAAACAGTCAAACCTTAGACATCATTAATATATAAAGTTAGAATTTTAAGCATAAGGGTATCAAAGCAGAAAAACTGAGCAATGTAATCTTGTTAAATTTTCAGGCCACTCTATTTCCAAGCTAAGAAGCAAGGTCAACAGACTTTGCTCAAATCCTGCTTCCACCCTTTACTATGGCTAACTCTTGAGCCCTGTCTGTGATAATGTTTATATCATAAACACCTTTTATTGATGTTATGAGGAGAAACTGAAGTAACATGGCAAAGTTACTGCTATTAAGCAATTTCTATTTCTAGTAGTCAAAGATAATGTACTATATTATGTAAAGTAGCAAATCTAAAATAGTGTACAGAGATCCAAGACCTATGTTCAATCCCACCCCACTTAATATATGGATAATTTATTGTATAAGAATAAGCTTGAGGATCTTTACGCCAAGACATGCTAAATGGTCAGATGTCATTCAGATGACAGAGGGTCACAGAAAAAGGAGATGATCTATACAGAGGTTTGGATTTCCTTATACTCTTTTCTCTACTGCCTTGAGTTACTCATGAAGAGGGTTGGCAAAATTTTGTTAACTTTTAAATCTTCTTTTAGGGGCCTGTGAAACAGAGCAGAAAAGATGACACCACAGCAGCTGCCAGCTGGTCCTTCCTTAAGTAATCTTGCTCTGAAGATGTTCAAGAAAGTTTCTCAAAGGAAAAGAGAATTCCAACTCAAAAGTTACCTGTTTGCCGTAGAAATTGGTGTCTCCCCTGAAGGAAGATCGAGAGCCGGTGAAGGAAAACATTGGCAAAGGCACTGGAATGGGGACATTCACGCCCACCTAAAGAGAACAAACGCACATCAAGTACTGATCACGCTCAACCCACAGAGTGTCCATGTAGAAGCACAAAGACTACAGAGACCAATTTTATTTTTCTCTTTGGATTTTAGATTTTGCTTGGTTTGGTTTTTTTAGAGGTAGCAATTTTTGAGTAGTCACCTTTGCACCCTGTGTTTCACCCTAAGAATTTTTATTACTGAGGAAAGGATGGGGAATTATGGGCAATTAAAGGTGCAGTCTTCAAACAAGTTGCAGCTGACTGACCATTGTGTACTGTTTTGTTCTCTTAGTTATAAGAATCGTCAAAAATTCCATTCACAAACCTGTCCAACATCCACCATGTGAGAATATTTCCGTGCAGTGGCTCCATTGGTGGTGAAGATGGCAGTTCCATTTCCATATGGGTTGTCATTTACAATCTTGATGGCTTCATCCAATGTGTCTGTCTCCAAAACCACAAGAACTGGGCCAAAAATCTCCTCTTTGTAACAGGTCATACTTGGCTGTCAGGAGAGATGGATCCAGAAAGAAGTCAGCCTTTTAAACTGAGTATTTTTGCATTTTTGGCACCGACTCCACAAGCAGCTTTCGTGCTAGTAATCTTCCATCTTCTCTTACTTCTGTTCAAAAGGTAGAAACCTTTGGCACTCCCATCATATAAATATCTTGGAATTCTTGCATTCTTTGCTGTTCAGTACCCTATTTCAAGACCCATTACTAGCTTCCTTTTTAATACTTGTAAACTTGTTTCATACGTTGTTAATGAAAGTTACATGAAAAGTCATTTTTATGAACAAACATATTTAAGTACACCAGAACTTTTCTAGAAACTCCTTGCTGAGTGCTCTGTAACCAAACACCCATTCTCATTCATTCCTTTGCTTTCAAATAAGTCTCCAATTTTGATACTGGGTTTCTAGTTAAACATTCAAAACATCATCATTATATCTAGCCAACTGTGTGTGTCATCAATAAGTTTTTCCTCTGCTGTTCTGTTGCAGGAAACTTCAACCTGTGATCTTTCAGGATTAGTGAGGATATACAACAAAAAGCCTGCCTCAATTTCATCATAAATGTTAGCTGAGAGACTTTCAAACTTTGACATATAAAAATTGATTGATGATCTCTTTTTCTTTCATTTTAGTAAAGATGAAATTAACTTTTGGGCATGGGGTAAGATAGTCTATAAATCCTGGGTAGTTAATATATTGAATGGGGTACTACAGTAGCTATGAGCAAGTGGGGAAGGGAAATGTAACACAAAGGATTTTAACTACTGCATGTAGGCCAAATGTGGCAGCTGCTTGTTCTTATACAGCCCACAAGCTAAGAATAGTTTTTGCCTTTTTTCCTAATGGTTAGGAAAAAATTCAGAAGACTATTTCATGACATAAAACTATAAAGTCCAAGTGTATGTCCATAAATAAAATTTTACTGGAACACAGCCACAAACTTGTGGTTGATTTTGTACTGTACACCAGAATAACTGTGACAGACTCCTTTTCACAAAGCTGAGGATATTTCGTCTTCCAGGGAGAGTCTGCCATACTGGTTGGTTTTGTGTCTTGACATATTCCAGTCATCTGGGATGAGGGAACCCTAACTGAGGAATTACCTCCATCAGATTGGCATGTGATTGGAACAAAAAGAGATACACCCTTTCTTCCCTTACGTGGTTTATAGTCATGTTTTTATCACAGCAATAGAAAGCAGACCAGGACATGTGTCGTCCATTGAAAAGAGCTCTGGTTGGAAGTTAGGGAGACTTATTTAGCTTTCAGACAGAATAACTGAGCAATCCTGGCAAGAGTTATAGTCTTCACTTATAAATTAGAGATTCCAGAGCCTCTAAGGTGTTCTCATTGGCATTTGTGAAATAATCCAGACTTGTTTACCTTGACATTGGAGATGATGGTTGGTCCAACAAAGTTACCATTTTCATAGCCTTTGACTTTAATTTTTCGCCCATCCAGAAGGATGGAAGCACCCTCTTTTGTTCCACTGTCGATCAGACTGCAGACTCGCTCTTTGGCCTGGGGGGTGATGAGAGGGCCAAGATCAGCTCCAGGCTGGTCTCCTATAGAACAAGCAGAAGGGTCCAAGGTTGGTATTAACAAAAAATTTACTGAAATAGCTCTGAATGACAAGTAGAGTTCAAGAGAGGCAGCAGTAGAAGTGTACAGAACTGCTCCCCTGGGCAAAGCCAATGCCAGATCTAAGAAGTTAGTGCCAGGGAAGCAAAGTCTAATTACCTGGCAGGAGACTGGTTACCTGCATTGACTCGCAGATTTTTGGCACGCTCCACCAGCTCTGGCAGCCACTTCTTAGCTTCTCCTACAAGGATGGCTGTTGAAAGAGCCATGCAGCGTTGGCCAGCAGCTCCAAATGCAGCACCAACCAACTGGTTGAGGGTGTTTTCCTTATTGGCATCTGGCATGACTACCCCATGGTTTTTGGCACCCTAAAGAAATGCGAAAAGTGGACAGATCTTCTTAGCTAAATTAAGTTAAGCCAGAACTTAGGCAAAGAATCTGATATATAAAATGAGAATTTAAGGAAAGACTGTATCTTTTGTTATTTTGAACAAAGATTAAAATGGCTTTTTTTTTTAATTTTGCAGTATTGGGAACTGAAACTAGGTCTCATACATGCCAAGGAAATATTAGCCACTGAGGTATATCTCTTTTTTTAAACATTTTACTTTGAGACAGAGTCTCATTGGGTTGCCAAAGCTAGTATTAAACTCACTCTGTAGCACAGGCCAGAGATTAATTTTCATACTGCTGAAGTCTAAGCCATACTAAATAGGGCTCCATTTATTTTAATATCTTGAGAAACTGATATGTATTTATTTAGGTCAAAGCCATTTACAAGATGGTGGTGGGAGCGGGGAAGCTGTTACTTTCAAATTGACAGGTTAAGAGACTAGTAGAAGCTGGGCAGTGGTGGCGCACACCTTTAATCCTGGCACTCAGGAGGCAGAGGCAGAATATCTGAGTTTGAGGCCATTCTGGTCTACAAGAGTGAGTTTCAGGACAGCCAGGACTCACAGAGAAACCCTGTCTCAAGAAACCAAAGCCAAACAAAACAAAATAATAGTAAACTACAAAAGTAAACTATGTATTATATGAGGACATGAACCTTATGTGACCCAGTCCCTTTCCAGCTCCTTAACAAACTGGTTGTTGTAACGATAAATAACGTCAGGGATAACTGTATCTTTATTATATTTTTAAGCCATATCAATAATAGTTAGGGTATACTTTCAAAAGAAGCAAGAAATAAGGTCTAGAAAGAAAAATTTGGCTGTTAATGCTGAAGACTAAAGAATTTGAGTAACATTTTTGAGGAAGAATATGTCCTTTGTTACCAAGATTAATTGTATACGATAAAAGATGGCCACCACAACAGAATTAAACTTCACAAAGTTCAGAGACTAAGGGGAAGACAGTCAGGATCAAGTGACGAATGCTGGCCTTCACAGGACTTGGAATGAGTGGCCTGACTACTGAGGACAATCCTCAGCTCTTCCATATACACACAGCCAAGCCTGAGGAGTGAAGGGAGTGAGAAATTACCATGTTGGCTTGAACCCTCTTGCCATTTCTTGACCCTCTTTCAAAGATGTACTCTCCTGCCTGGTTGGAGCCCACAAAGCTGATTGCTTTGATGTCTGGATGGTCGCAAATAAAATTTACAGCTTTAAAAAGAAAATAAATTATTACCATAAAGAAGCCTATAGGCTTATCAACACAGCAAATCACCCCTTCCCCAGACTGTGAATTAACATTCAAACATATCTACATGGAAATCCCACTGTGATGTGCTGCTCTTATTTCCCTTAAATTACAATTCGTTTCATTTTTGAGACAGGGTCTCACTATGTACTCTGACTAGTGGCCTAGAGCTCACTAGACTAGGCTGGTCTCAAACATGCAGAGATCCACTGGCTTCTGTCTCCCAAATCCTGGTTTGATAGTCATGTGCCTTCACACCTGTCTTTAAATTACAAATTCTATTTATTTATCCTCATTAGTATTTTAGAAACACTTCTAAATGGAAACATTTCTAATCTCTGAAAGTCATAATTTCTTTAAACTTTATTTATGGTGATGATGATGTGTGTGTCTCTCTATGCATGTAGACATCAGAGGACAGTTTTGTGGAATTGGTTTTCTCCTCCCACCTTTACATGGTTTCCAGGAATCTTGCTTATTTGCCAAGTGCCTTTACATGTTGATCCATTTTGATAGCCCATAAAGACTACAATTTCTATTTTTTGCAAATAAAATAATTTTCTTTCAAAACTTAATTTTTTCATTTTATCCTTTAAGAATATGTTATGTCTAAGATTCTCAGATACTTAGACCCATTCATGCAAGAGGTTCTGATAGGGTACACTATTTAAAAGTAAGAATCAGAGCCAGCCTTCCTGAATAGACATATCCTAATTTTCCTGGTTTCTGGTAGTGTTACTCAGAGCAAATGACTTAATTGCATTCTGCCTTCATTTTCTCATCTGTAAGATTAAAAATAGTACCTCCTTTAAAGGGCTGTTGAGATAGTAAACAAGAAAATGAACTTTTTCTTTAATCTTATCTTTGTCTGGTCCTAGTCCATTTTTCAGGTATCCTAACATGTAGTATAGAGTAAGGAACACTGCTACTTCCTAGTTAGTTACTTTAACCCGACTAAATGGCAAGATGGTTAAGACACATGACCTTAAAACATGGAAGTTACTATTAGTAAATCCTCCCTTGCTAATTTCCTCATCCTAGAATCCCCAATCATGGAGCTGGAGAGATGGCTCAGTGGTTGAGAATGTGTCTCACTCTTCCAGAGGATATGAATTCAGTTTTCAGCACACATACTGGGCACCTCACAGACACCTGAAACTCCAGCTTCAGGAGATCCAATGCCTTGATCTGGCCTCACATATATGGCCCACATATAGATGACAGACACACAGAGAGTCACATGCACATAAACAAACATTAAAATTACCAATCAATACTGAACACCTTAATTCCTTTGGGAGTCAGATAAGTAGCCACATAAAAAAGTTACCTTCATGCTGTCCATGGATGATGTTCAATGCTCCATCGGGGGCACCAGAATCCTGAAGCAACTTAGCAAGGAGCATAGTTGCTCCAGGTACTCGTTCTGATGGTTTCATTAGGAAAGTATTTCCACAAACCATAGCCATAGGAAACATCCAAAGGGGGATCATGGCAGGAAAATTAAATGGTGCAATGCCTGCACACACACCCAGAGGCAGACGGTAGGAATAAAGGTCCATGTCTTTGGTGATAGATGGCATGGTCTCTCCCAGCATGAGGGATGTCACACTACAGGCATGCTCAACCACCTCTAGAAGAGAGAAGACGCAGACTGAATACTACTTAGCTTTGTTATGTTCTATCCAATCCTGAGAATACGGGGTGGGTCAGACCAGTGATTTGTCCTTCCATGTGGGGAGATTAGATAAAGAGATTCTCTGAGTGTGTAAGAAAGACAGTGCACATGTTATGAAACATCATTTGAGCTTTAAAAAAAAAACCAAGGGGCTGGAGAAATGTCTCAGTGGTTAAGAGCACTGACTCTTCCAGAGGTCCTGAGTTTAATTCCTAGCAACCACATGGTGGCTCACTACCATCTCTAGTGGGATCTGATGCCCTCTTCTGCCAAAAACGTGCACATGCAGATAGAGTACTCTCGCATTCTTAAAATAAATAAATTAATTAAAGCCCCCTGAAACTCAATATATTAGTCTCAAAGGTACCTAACAAGTATCACCTTTAAAAACGTTTTAAAAGGTATTGCTTAGTGTGGTAATACACACCTTATAATTATAGCACATGGCAGGATGAGGTAGGAAGACCATGGGTTAGAGCCAGCCTTGGCTACCTAGTAAGTTCCAAGGCAGCCAGAGAGATACACAGTGAGCCTCTGCCTCAAAAGACAAAAAACTCTTGTGGAATAGTACTTAAACTATGTAAAAATGTGTTACATTTGTTTATGCTGCAGAATATTTAACTATATAAAGGAGTGTTATATTTCTTTATGCTGCATTTATTTAATGATGTAAAGATGTGTTACTTTGCCTGCCTAAGGCACTTGATTGGTTTAATAAAAAGCTAAATGGCCAATAGCTAGGCAAAGGAGGGAGAGGCAGGGTTGACAGACAGAATAAGTAGGAGGAAGAATCTAGGCTGGGGTGGAGGAGGAGAGAGAGAGAAGAGAACAAAGGAGAAAGAAAGACACCTGGGATCAGCCAGCCAGGCAGCTGCCAGGCAGCCAGACATGGAATACAGAAGGAAAGAAAGGTTACCCCAAGGCAAAACATAGATGAAGAGAAACAGTTTAAATTAAGTTATAAGAGCAAGTAGGAGTTTAAGATAAGGTCAAACATTCATAACTAATAATAACTCTCCAAGTCATGATTTTGGAGCCAGTTCAGTAGTGGCTCTAAAGAAAGCCTGCTACAAAACAAACAAACAAAAAACCCAAAAAAACAAAAAACAAAAAAATCAAAACAAAGAAAAAAAGTTACCACAGGATAGCAAGATATACATAAAGAATCAACCTCCCCACTCTGGGGTAAATCTCCCACTGTCTTTTGACCTCTCCCACAAGTCCCAGTAGGGGCTCCCAGCTTACGAAGGCCTCGGAATACATCTCCTTCAGCATCAGCTAGAGTCTTCCCTTGTTCCAATGTGATTAACTTGGCAATTTCTTTCTAGAGAGAAAACATACACATAAAAACCAATCCAAGGCTGTTCCTTTATTTACTCACTTTCTTGATAGTGGGAATATACATCATGATTTTGCTGTTGTTGATGATGCCATTTTTTTTGAGACAAGGTCTCATGTAGCCCACGCTAGCCTCAAACTCACTTTGTAGTTGAGGCTAGCCTTCAACTCATGATTTTCATGCCTCCATCTCCCAAGTGCTAGGGTTACAGGTATGGACCACCTTGCCAGGCTCAATCCAGGGTCTTGCTCATGCTCACTAAGCACAAACTCTACCACTGAGCTCTGCCCCTATTTTCCTACAAGGACAGACAAAACTGAGAGAGAACTCATGAGGTCATGAGGAAAGGGGCCATGATCAATGTCCTCCTGTATTGCAGAGTTACAGGACAGCTCAACAAGTCTTTGAAGAGGTGACCAACGTACCTTAGGAGACAGGCTAGAAAACTACTCAAGTTCCTTACCAGGTTTTCTTTAATAAGTTGTTGATAGCGGAGCAGGACCTGCTGACGGCTTAAAATGGACGTGTCTGCCCATGCAGGGAAAGCACGTTTGCAGGCCGCAACGGCTGCATCCATTTCCGCTCTGGTGGATTGAGGGACCCGACCAATGACCTCATTGGTAGCCTGAAAAGAAGCCATCACATATTGCCAGTGCCTCACCTTCCCCACACTGACCTACTCACAGGGGCAACATTGTACTTTGTGGGAGAGCCCCAAGCTCCCCCCCCCCACCGTCCCTTGCTCCAAAAATTCTGGGCTAGTAGGTTTAAGTGCCCAAAAAAGTTTTGCTTACTGGGTTGTGGATGTCAATCCATTTGTCACTTTTGGATTCAACAAATTTCCCATCAATGAAGAGTTTTACAGTTGGCTAGAGAAAAAACACACACCAAAAAAAACCTTTATATTAATTCTTTTGCTTCTCTTTCTCTTTCTATGAAGAAGGAATTCTGGTGGATAAGTGAATCTAGCTGCTGAGCCACCTCTCTAGCCCTTTCCCCACCAAAAATTTAACCTTCCAGTCACAATGGAAATGTTTATAGCTTGTGAGAGTAAAATAATCAAAAAAAATTAAAATTTTCATTTATTTATGTATACAAGTGCTCTATCTGCTTGTATCCCTTTATTTCTAAAGAGGGTATCAGATCCCACTGTAGATGGTTATGAGCCACCATGTGGTTGCTGGGAATTGAACTCAGGGCCTCTAGAAGAGCAGTCAGTGCTCTTAACTGCTGATCCATCTCTCCAGTCTAAGAATTTTTCAAAACTATATAAGAATGCTTATTTTACAATATTGAAAAACTGAAGCACACTAAATGTTATATGAAGATAATCAAGTTACATACATTGGATAGACTATTATACAGTCCTTAAAAATTGTAATTATAAAGAACATCTCACAACACTGAAACTGTTTAAAACATAATAGATACAGTAATAGATAAGAAAACCAAGGTAGAAAAATTTTCTGGGCATGGTGGCACACATTTGTAACCCCAGCACTTTGGAAGAGTGGTGGCAGAAGCTGAAGGTCAGCTTATCTAATGAGTTCCAGTCAAGCTGGGTCTATACAATGAGACCTGTTTTTTGTATTGTTTTGTTTTGTTTCAGAGACAGGGTTTCTCTGTGTAACCCTGGCCATCCTGAAGCTCACTCTGTAGATCAGGCGAGACTCAAACTCGGAGATCCACCTGTCTCTGCTTCCCTAAAGGCGAGAGACCTGTTTTTAAAAACACAAAACAAGGGCTGGAAGATTCAGCAGTTAAGAGGTTCCGGGTTCCTTCCTAGTACCCACCCACAACTATCTGTAACCAGCTCCAGGGTATTCAACACTTCCTATCTCTGCAGGCAGGAAGCCCACATGATGCCCAGACATACATGCAGGCAAAAGACCCACAAATACATACAAATTTCAATAAAATCTCAATGCAAACTAAAAGTTTTTTGATCACAGTCGTATAAACAGAAAATGCCTGAAAATTATACCGATTCCTTATCAGAAGTCCATTTTAGTGCCCAAAACACTCACCACCGACAACGAAGAGAAGGAGGATGCTGGGTACCATGTGGAGCTTACTTTAGAAGAAACCTATGGGATTAAAAAGTATCTGGTAAAGGCCAGGTGTAGTGGCACATTAATCCCAGCACTCAGGAGGCAGACAGGCGGTCTCTGTGAGTTAGAGACAATCTTGGTCTACAGAGTGAGTTTCAGGCCAGCCATGGCTACACAGTAAGACCCTATTACAACAAAACAAAAATCTGATAAATGTCGGGCCTTGGTGGTGCATGACTTTAATCCCAGCACTCAGGAGGTGCAGGCAGGAGGATCTCTGTGAGTTCAAGGCTGGCTTGGTCTACAGAGTGAGTTCCAGGACAGCCAGGGTTACACAGAGAAACCCTGTCT
>LOJH01030255.1:0-14020 GCA_001685095.1 Ellobius talpinus | reverse complement strand
CAGACAGACAGACAGACAGACAGACAGACAGAGACAGAGACAGAGACAGAGAGAGAGAGAGGACATACTTGCCTCTCCTGGGATCCACGCCGCCCTGGGCAGCACACAAGGCTAAAGTGTTAGAATTACGTTCCTCTTTTCGTGAAATTCATTGCTCAGAGAGGAGGCTTTTCATTCTGAGGACTCCATAAGAGCATCAGGTCACTTCATTTCTCCCCCATGCTTCTGAAGTCACTTAAGGAGCTGTTGTCCCTACCAACCTTAGGATGCCTTTTCTGCTTGACATAATCCAGGAATTGACTCTTGTCTCTGCTTTGTTTATGTCCCAGGAATGGATGATAACAATGCTGTATTTTAAGCAAAATTTTAAGCAAAATTTATGTGTGTGCTTTAATTGTTGTAATAAAAAAAGTTTGCATACTTGTCCCTGTTGGGGAGAAACCACACATCCTACAAGAACAATTTTCAAAATGTGTAAAATCGACTGATCCTTTTGTTTGGGGCTTTCGGGGTTTTTTTCCACTTTTGGACGTTATTTCTAAGTACAAAATCTGCCTTTTCTGAATACACTGGAATAGACTGCACATTTTTTATTTGCAGTATCTAAAAAACAAGGCAAGCGCAAGTACTAAACCAAGAAAAAAATTAACTTCACAGTCAAGTCTTGGGGCAAAGGATAAAAACACTGGAAGCATTTTGTAACTAATATTCCATAAGACTTGCTGTTGTGCACTCCCAAGGTGCCAGCAACCCTACCATTAGTTTCAAAGGCACCACCCCATACCCACGCCCAACAAGAAATTTGTACAATCGTAATGAAGACTGAGATACTGAGATGCCCCAATAACCCAGAAGCACTACGGCCATTGTCTTTGGTCACAATATAAACAGGACAGAAATGGGGAAAACCAAAGGGGGGAGCTTTTTTTTTTTGAGCATACAAATGCTGTTCATCATGTCTGCAGAAAGTACAGGCACTTTCTTGGATTGTCTTATTGATATAAATTACACAGTATCTCTGGCAATTGTCGACAATTTCTATACCAACATCCTTCGCAAATACCATTGGGTCTTGGTGAACTCATTGTGACCTTCTGGTCAGAGGCCATCACTGTGTGATGTCCATAATCCTCTCAACACTGATCCATTACTTCTGTTCAGTGTTGGGGGTCAGGCCAATAGTGTAAAGTCAAAGATAATTAGCAGCCCTATCAATAACCAGCTACAGGGTTGTTGCCTAAGTGACAGGGCAGAAAAGCCAAAGAAGGTTGCAGTATGAAGTGGAAGGGAAGTGCGGGCGTATTCTCAGTTCGAGCGGCTGCTATGGACTATCAGCATCACCAGGAGACCTCATTGCATTAGCATAAATTCAAATGACAAATGCACAGTGCTATTCAGAGACTCATTAATTTGCAGTGAGTGCAGTGCTCATGACATATTAGTGCAAAATTCAAATGTCTTTGTAGCAATGCGAATTTAGTTGTGAGACCAAAGTCGCTAAAATGAAAATGTGTGGGTTTTTTTAGCAGTTTATTAAATTATGAACTGTGATGACTATATCCGTGCATCTTTTTAAGCAGATGAGGTCCAGCATGCTCCAGCGGCAAAACGCATGGTTTGTGTTGATATTTTCCTGTCAGACAATTTCCTAGCTCAGATAATATACCAGACAGCGCTGAGTTTTGCTGCATACGGACTGAGAGCGCCCCCTTCTGGACAAATGGCAATGACGCTTGAAAAAGAAAAGCAAACATTTATTGTTTTTCTTTTCATGTTTTTAACAGGTTTTACGAAGAATTTCAGTACCCACCTCAAACCCAAAGGAAACAACTTGTAATCACTTACTGTAAGTAGGAGAATGCAACTTTCTATGAAATGGAAAAGCATGACCAGTGTTTGAAACTGGACTCCAGTTATTTTGTGTGGCTCTTCTTTCTCTAACATCTCACACCACACACAAGATTCTATTTAAAAATAATTTCCTGGTTTATATATGATAAGAAAATAAGCAACAAAATACTATTGGTCACTAGATTCTTCTTGTTCCACAAAATCGTGGGAAAGTTTACATTTACTAGGAGTTTGTTATGTTGGGGTGGGGGGAGACATAGCTACAGAGTCTTTTCAACAAAGCAACCAAGTATGTATTATACGCCTCTCCGTTAATGAGACCGTGAGCAGACAAGAGAAGAAAGGCTGGACCACACCTGGTCCACATGTGGATGGTGGGCTTTTTCTGCTTAACAAAAGGAACCATCTGTCTGCTTACTTCATTACTCAAAGCAGCATGTCTCAAATCCTAGCACATCCCACACAGACAGAAACTACTCTAATTAGTAAAATAACGAGATGAAGACAGTTAATTTTGTGTTCATGGTTAGCATAACAAAAATGTACAATAGCAACAACTGTATTTTCCAGAGCTCAGGGTTCTTGTTAGAGAAGAGTCATATCCCAGGAGTATAAAGTAAACACTCATGTTGATGTCTAATAGTAATAAATACACATATAGCATTTCTCAGAGGAAGCTCTAACTTGTCAAATCAAATAACACACTTCTAAATAAATTTAAGATTATATTACTACTTGAAAATTACTTTTAAAATAATAAAAATTCCAGATATAAGAATCATACCACTCAGTCATTTAGGTTAGCTAATCTCCACTAGTATATAAGAATTCTGCACTACCAGACACTTAGGAAAAACATGCTTATCATTTTGTAAGCTTTAAATAAATTACATAAAGTGAGCAGGGAGTTGTGGTAAACTATTAGTGCTTACAGGCCTAATAGTGTACTTTCTAGGCATTTAGTTTAAGATAAATATGGAAAGAAAACCTTCCAAAGAAAGCTGCATATTTTCAAATTCATTTTATAATATTATTAAAGTTGTGAATTATTTTCAACAATTAAAAGTAAGATCCTGGTCACTTATTCTACTTACTTGCAACTGAATTGCTCTTGAGTTATTTAGCAGGCTCATTTTATTTACGAGAACTGCCACCAGGAAGATCTGAAGCTAATGAGGATTGAGAAGGATCACTCTGCATAAACTCGTGGATGTGGCGTGTGGCTGAACAATATTAGATTATCACTGCGGCCAGATGTCTAGGCATTAGTTTTTTCTAATGAATTCTCCTTTGTAGAGCGATTAAAATCCTAGACCCTGGGAATGTTAGAGTCGCAAGGCCAGTTGTTGAACGTCCCTCATTTTATGGATGTAGGAGCCTGAAACTCAGAAATGTTAAGCAAATTATTCCAGAACATAATGAATGGTGGCAGGGATGATGCAAGAACTCTTCCCTCTGGAATTCCTTCTGGAACTTGAACCCACAATAAAATCAGCCAAAGGACTGTAGGAGGATGTCTGGGTCTGTCTCCAGACCTCCTGGTTCTTTACATCTGAGATAGAGCTGAAGTCTTTCCAGCAAGTTTCTGGCAATAGTCTCCAGATGATGCTGTTCTTGATGACACCAGGACTGACGAGATGTAAGAGTTTTTCTGCTAACTTGTTTTTTATATATAAACAAAGCAATCGCAAGACATCATTCTGGTGTCTTCTCATTAACCCTCCAAAAGGGCTGGGGTAACCTCCGCGGCATGAAAGACTCGAAAAGTGCCAAGCAACAAATAAAAAGAAAAGAGGCAAGGCACTTGTGTGGAGGTCCTTAGGAGTCATGGTCACCCCTGAACATCAGTGTTTCTAAATAACACCACACGGTTAAGCATCAAGTACAAGGAAACCAGCCTTATCCTTCACAGCCTTTCCTGCAAGCTAGCAATTCTTAGATCTGTACAGCAGTTTGAGTCCCTTGCCAGTCTCTGAAATAAACCAGCATTTCTATACCTAAGGACCCCAAGTACAAGCCATCATTGCTTATGTCATCTTAGCAAATATATCTTAAGAACAGAAGAGAACGAATGTTCGTGTGGATGAAGCTGAACTCCCTTGGGAGGACAGTCAAGATGGACTTCATCAGGGCACACGCCAGCTTAAACCTACGAACCAGAGTTTAGCGAACTTTTTCAGCACTTCAGTCACGTGTTAAAAATCTGATTTCCTCCTTCATTTCTTCTTCTGGTTTGGAAAAGACTGAAGAAGATATTAACATATATACAGTTTTGTACATATAATATATATATAAAATGTTATATGTATGTATATTGGTATCATGTATATGATTCCAGCAGTATAAAAAAAGTTGACTGACATTGAAATGAATTTAATTACGTATGTCAACCCTGGTGTTCTTGTACTTTTTCCCACAGAGACATAATTATTTTCATAAATTCTCTTATATCAGTTTCCCCCACCGATTTGATTTCACAGAATGTGTCTGATCTAAATTCATACAATGAATAAAATGGCATTCTGCTGAACATTAAGAAGATATCACCACAAAATAAAATTCCTATTTGGGGAGTTCTTTAGTAAGTTGGTACATTTAAAAATGTGATTTGTTACGTTCATCAGATCTACAAAGACAGCTTTTTTATTGAAAACCATGCTCAAATAATACTGGATTGCCAGCAGTTCTGAGCTTCTCCTATTATTTAATTTTGGACTGTTGTCCTAACTTGTAGAGAAACCAGCCAAGCCACAGGAAGGACTCACACAGGCTTTGTCATTGCTGAGGGTACATACGGGGTGCCCCTGTGCTTATAACAAAGATACTCACGTAAATACGTCAACGTCCACCGTTGCCTCTCCCACGCATTAGCTCCTGATCCAAACATCTTTCCTCGCTTTGAGTACTTGCTCTTTCATTTCTCCTTCAGTTCTGGTAAAATAAATCTTACTGCTTGACACTTCTGCATAGTAGTGAAAGTCTTGGTTTTCTCTGTCTACATGGAGCTGTATTTACGGCTGCAGGCATCACTATAAAAAGAACCATGCATGGCAAACATGCAAATGTCTAATTTAGATTGAAAGTCTATGAGAGTGAGCCTTCTTTATAGGCGACAGAATATTCTGTCCTTTAAAAAAGTGATTAAGCACTATCAAATATCATAGCATGTCATTTGACAAAATAAACATTGGTGTCAATGCATAGGCTGTCCTCCTGTGAATAGAAAAACAGAAGCCTGCTAATCCAAGTTATCTATGCTACAACTAGATTTTTATTTATACCTTCTCATTTGAAAATATATGCCTATGTACTATTTTTATCCCTGGGTAAAAATAAAGTGAGGTGTTTTGTGGTTTATTAAGCAAGTGTATTTCACCTGTTTCCAAAATCTTCTCTCTGATATTTTTAAGACAGATATCTTAAATGAAGGCAATAAAAAGAAGAATCATTATTAATTAACATGAATGTTCTCTGTGTAATTTTATATTCTGTCTCCACTCATAAAATTGTACAGTGTTTTGCATCTGAGTCAATTGGTAAATTTGATTCTAAGAAGAAATAGTAAAATATGCATATTATAAGTGAAGAGTTTTTAAGTTTCATGTTGCTGTTGAAAGTGTGATCTTAGATTTCCAGGCTTAATAACAAACCTCTGAGAAGAAGTCCCTGAAGCAAGCAGTTTGCTATTGCAGACAGTTCTGATTTTTAGCTACCTTTTTGCCCCATCCTCCTAAAGGTGGACAGTTTTAGAAAACTTTGTCATGTTATCTCAAGGAGGGGTCCCATGTAATCTGGCCACCTAAATGAATCCAGATCTCCAGGAGTGAGTTGGTGAAGTGCAATACAGCCTGTAAAATTATGGGCTGGAGCATTCTCTATCCATTCGTACCACAAGAAGCACAAAAACAGCTTAGTGCAATTGCTCGGTGTTTCAGATTTAAATAAATACAAGTTATACAAGGATGGGGTGTGGTGGGGGTGGGGATAGTTCCTAGCTGTTCTTTTCTCCTCCAGAACACTGAATGTCTAAAACATGTTCAATCCTGTTAATGCTTGTCAAATATTTCACAGTTCAGCTTTGTTCAGGTTTTTTTTCTGACTATGAAAAATCAATTTGGTGGGATTCAGATTCAAAGTTGGAAGCACTGGAAGAGGCCTTAAATAACCCTACTGCACCATGTCTGTAGGTGCACAGCAGAGCCCAGACACTGAGATGACTTGGCCATAACCTTACTGCACCATGTCTGTAGGTGTACAGTAGCCCCCAGACACTGAGATGACTTGGCCATAACCTTACTGCACCATGTCTGTGGTGCACAGCAGAGCCCAGACACTGAGATAACTTGGCCAAAGGTTTTGCCACAAGTACAACTTCAAGCCAACTCTGTGATGTCCCTTCGCACTGCTCATTCTATTTTTTCTTTCATAATTAAGCAATTGACATGCACTATACAATGTGATTTTATAATTAAGATAAAGCATCATAGACAGGGTTATGGGGAGCTTCAGTGGCAAAGCATTTCACTTGGTATTTAGTCATTACACTCAAATAGTATCATTATCTTTCAATTACAGAGATCAATTTTAGTTCATTAGCAAAATAAAATGCTTGCAGAAAGTCCACACAAGCTCTTCAAAGCCATGAACTCCTAAATGTCAGGATTGAGCTTCATTTCATTAAAAAAAAAGAAAGAAAAAAAAGAAAAGAAGTGACAAAAGAACCCAAGGTCAAAGCACAGCTGTGCAGGACTCGGTGGCCTGCATGACCAAGATCTGAAAAAAAAGGCAGAATTCAAAGTTCTGTAAAGAAAATCTGTGTCATTGCCAATTAATAATTGCCATTTCTCATTTCATGCATTTGGTAGCTTTTCCAGGAGAGATTTGGGTCTTAGAGTATTGTGGCACAAATATCACAGCATGTGTGTATATATTCAAGCTTAGATGCCCTTGTGCTGCAGGGAAGGAAGAGTAAATTAAGCCCTAAAGAGGATTACTATCAATGGGCAACATAACAACCAAACAATACAGCCAAGAGGAATGGTGCCAAAGTCTCTTGGCTCTCCAAACTGAGCACCAACTAAGCAGAGCTACAGGCAAAGGGGTCACTGTATTATCAAGTCTTGGATGATGCTAATGTCCTCTTGATGCAACTCTGTTGGTACATCTTGGAGGAAGTTATTGCCCTTAACACATTTAACTATTGTGAGGTTAATATTTAAAGTTTCTAAAGTTATACAAATATGTTAGTCTTAAATTTTTAGAGTATGCCAGGTGGTGCAAGCCTTTAATCTCAGCACTTGGGAGCAAGAGACAGGTGGATCTCTGTGAGTTTAAGGCCAGCCTGATCTTCAGAGTGAATTCCAGCACAGGTTCCAAAACTACAGAGAAACCCTGTATCGAAAGACCGGGATGGGGGGAGTATAAACTAGCAATATGGTCTATAGCTTTTCAACATGCTTTTACAAATATTTAAGCTATTTATTGTCGTTAAATTGTAGCACCTCGATGTACTCAAAAATCCTATTTTAAATTGTAGTCACATTTTTTCTAAAGAGGACAGAGTGGTCTTCTTATACAGGATATGACCATACTGGTACCACACAGTGATACTAGCTTTTGATAAAGCAGGTGAAATTAGCTTTGGATAAAGTAGGGTTTTACCAATATGGTTCAATATGTAAACTAGAACAGATGGAAAGCTTTGAATTGTGATTGTACACGTAAACCCTTTTCAGTATAATAAACTTTTATATGTAACCAATCTTTTTTGTGATTGTTTTTCCCCTAGGACACAATTCTTGAAGTGATCAATTGCTAGAAATTCAGAAAGTTTGCTCCTACAACAGAAATACTAGATTTTTCTGCATCATGTCAGACAAATGGTGGCTGTAGCAAAAAGTCTGGACAAAAACTGAAGCAGTCAAAAAATAGGGACTATGCGTGTTGTTAACATGAAGGGAACAGCCCTTCCTGAAGTGAAGCAGCACTGTCTGTAGTGGAGCAGCCCCGTCTGTAGTGGAGCACCCCCGTCTGTAGTGGAGCAACACTGTCTGTAGTGGAGCAGCCCCGTCTGTAGTGGAGCAACACTGTAGCGGAGCAGCACTGTCTGTAGCGGAGCAGCACTGTCGTAAAGGAAGACACTGAAACAACTGTGGGCTCTACCAAGGAGGCTTCAAGGAGAACTGTGGCAGCCATTTAAAAGACCCGGCACTGTGGAATACCAGGAGCCAGCCCTGCCTCTAACAGCCTGGCTCTAACAGTTTTTCCTTTACAACACTATTTGAACAAGCAAGGCCACTGCTGTCTGGACTGGCAGATGAAGCCACAGCCCAACAGCAGAGGAACCCATCAAATGGAAAGCAAGCTAGCAGTAGTAAGGGCCAAACCTTATGCATGAACTCTTGCCTGGAGGGCTGGAGCAGAGCTTTCCTGGTAGGCTGCACAACCCCTACAGTTCCTGGGCCATCTAGGAAACTGCTCAACTCTCTGGTATGCAACACTGTGCTTCTCACCAAGCGGCTTCGTGGAATCGTGAGCGAGTCTAATGTGCCCAATAGAGAAGAAGCTAGTGACAGCCCTTGCAGGCAGAGCCAAAAAGCTGGTTATCCCAGCTACATAAATACAGGATTGTCTTGCTGGTGTTTCTATTTTAAAAATACACAAAGGGAGGTGACGGCTACATATGCAGGCAAAGCCTGAAGCTCGATGGTATGACTCAGTCCATTTTATGTCTGTGACTGCAGACCTCATCAGTTAGACTGTGGCATTTACCTTCTACAGCAGAAAGGTAGCATGGTTCACACTGGTAACCTGATGCTTTACTCCATAAATGAACCCATGCTACGAGGGATGCTGGCAGCCGACCAACCCTGGGTGCTGCTCTTGCATGTTGGATATCTTCAGCAACCTCCTTTTGCTGTCCACCCTGCCCAGTGTTTCTCATTTATATTCATATTTCACAAAGAAAGCAGGAAAAGTCTTAGAGATATTTGTGTTTTCTTTATTTAGCTTAGAGATAAAGGGAAAGATGCAGCCTGGGGGGGTACTAGAGTGATTAGGAAAAAGTTCTCCATCAACAAAATCAATGAGAGGAAAAATAACAGGGCATCCAGGATAGCTTCAACGCTCTGTTTAAGGGCAAGGGGCCAGAAAAGGTAACTTCTTTTGCAAATTATTCTAATTTTCAATTTCTCACATGCCACATTTATGCATTCACATTAAATGGCAAACATTAAAAATAACTCCTCTCAGTTGATCATCACCCCAGTCCAAACCCAAATCTGCTCTGAGGAGACAAGCCCTGTTGCCAGGGACGAGCTCATTTTTCTAAACCAGTCCTCCTGTGTCTACAAAGATAGATGGGGTGCATATATATATATATATATAATCAGTGCATAAGAATACCAGAATAGAGGATAATTGTGATTGGTTTGCTTTGCCATGAACACATAAAATATAACTTTTAATTCTAGGAGGGCATAATTTTACTATTCCTAGCAGAATAAAACATTGTTTGGAATTATTAGCCTTAACCCTAGCATTGAGTTTTGCTTTTGAAACAACGGACAGAACACACCGATCTTCAGATTTGTCTGAAACAAAAATTCACATTATTTACACTCAGCCTCAGTATAGATGTGTAGCCGAGGAACCTCAAGTTGAGTACACACGAGTCGTTGAAAGGGTTGAATCCTGTATGGTCCCCTCAGGGCTTGCTAAGAAGAGAGCTGCCATCAATGGACATTCACTGTTCACTGCAATTTTTAGGTGACTTTGTGTTGTAACTCTGTATATGAGTCTTTTTGGATATCCTTGATGGAGCTGTGGTCCATGGAAACTTCAAACAAATGGTCAGCCACTTGAAGGCTGCCTCAGTCTTGACCTTTCTTCAACTTCAAATATTTAGGGAGCACTCAGTGTGATGGTTAGATTTGAAATGAAAAGGTTTAATGGGAGGCTTGGAAAGGAGAGTGGATGGCTGTGTGTAGCAATCTTGTTTTCTTTACATAATGTAACACACTAATAGACGACATTTTTCTTTGCTTTCTGCTGTTAACTTTGAAAATAAGCAAGTTACTGTCCAAATCAGAGCCAAAAACACCACAGGATTTCTGGCTGTGAAGGGACACTTCATGCACAAATGTGGGAAAGGAAAAAGTTGATAAACAGCCAGTTGGGAAGTGTGAAGAGATTATTTTTATTTCATGGTGTTTTCAGTGTATAGTAGCTCAGATGTTCAAAAATGCATCAGTGTGCCTGCGAGTTTAGAGTCCCTATAGTAGATGCGATCCAATGTAGTAAAATGTAGTTCCTATAGTAGATGCGATCCAATGTAGTAAAACGTAGTCCCTATAGTAGATGCTTTCCAATGTAGTAAAAGGTAAAACGCTCGTCATGGCAGCACCTCCACCTCCTCCCCAGCACCTTCTTTGATCCTAACCTAATTGGGTTAAAACAGTCCAAGTTGGGGTTTTAAGGAGAGTCTGTGACACGTGGTCCCTAAAAAGCAAGACACATGCTGGACCTCTTTCTGGTTATTTTTATTTCTTCTCTAGTCAAAAGGGACCGGCAGGGTTATGTTTCCCTTGCTGACCATTCTCCTTCCCACAATGTACACCAAAGTATTACATTCAGACCTTGAGGTTTGCAATGATAGTGTTTGGACAGAGCAGAGGGGAAAAACTGAACAAATTACAACTGATCTGCATTCCAATGTTGATTCTGTTATTTTAAAAAGAAAAGTTGATATAAATGCACTCACACATTCTAATTTAAGTCAGACTGGATCTCTAAAACAATAAAATATAAGGATTAGCCTGAAAACTTGAGCTGTAACCTCTTTGCAAGTATTTTTGTATATTGCAGACAGTATTTTAGAGGAACCTGACCTGCACCCGTCCGGATCACTCATTCTTTCTTTCTTTGTCATCATCTCTAATTACTTTATTAATTAGAATATTGACTTTAGTACTAGTTACAGTCTGATGGTTTCACAACACAGAAAGCTTTGAAAATTAATGAAGGAAAATTACGATTGCCTTGCATAGCAAAGGTGTGTTACTTGTGAACCTAAATGGGAAATAAGTATTCTTACAAAACAAATGCCACAATAATGGAAAACTATTGGAAATACCCAAAATTCCCTTTGTAAAAGACAGTAAGTTTTCTTCTGATGTCCCATAATGAAGGTCTGTAGCAATATAATAAACTTAACTTAATACAATCATGATCACAGATTGCACTTTTTATATATTCCAATATTTTTGTATATCCAGCACCACTAACTCCTCCCCAAAATTGCTTTAAGATAAGCAAAGAAAGGCTGATATCAAAGGCATTCAAGATCTGTAGAATATGAGTGTATATTCTGAAAGATACGGAGATCTTTGTAAAGCTGGAAAATAATTTTAAACACCTAAGTATGGATAACAGTTGCGGGGACAGCTCCTGTACGTAGTCCATGTTTGCCCATTAGGTGACAAGCAAGAAAATCCACCTGTTTATTGGACCCTCACTGAAAAGAACCTAAACAAATTACAGAATTCCCACTTTCAATTTGGATACTACTCAGCTCTCTTTAAGTTTCTGAAGTAATATTGATAAATAGCCAGAATTTCATCTCTTCTCTTTCCAGATATGTGGCTCTTCTGTTCCTAGGTAAAAAGGGCTTATTTCTAGTAGATAAACTATTTCATGGAAAAATAAAAATAATTTCATAAAAACAAGAATAGTGTTTCTAAGGTGAGAGAATTGCACCAAAAAGTCACATTTTATCTAATATAATTTAATTAAAATAAAATTATCATTTCCCCATTTCATTTCTTCTTTCCAACCCCTTCTACTACCTCCCAGCTCCATCTCAAACTGGTGACCTCATTTCCTTCATTATTGACACTATTTAAGTCGGCGAGTTCATTGGTGCAGTAAGGACTGGATGTCAGCCTGTCTTCTAGGCTGTTCTTCACTTAAAAACAGGCAAATCTCGCCTGCTCTCCTGCTAGAGTGGCAGCTGCTTGAGGAAATGGTTCTTTATGTAGAGATCCATGCTTACTCTCTTCCTTCATGACCTGCCTGAGAATATCATTAACGCTATTGTGCAGGTTCTGTGTGCTTTCACAGCCTCTGAGTTCATACATGTATCAGTCTTCTTGTGTCTGGAAGATACTGTTTTCTGGGAGCCATTCACCAATTCTGTCTCTTAAAATCTTATTTCCATTTCCTCTTCCATATAGATCCCTGAACCTTGTGGAGTAAGGTGTGATAAAAGTATCACATTTAGGGCTGAGCGCTCCAAAAAAAAGTCTCTCACTCTGTGCATTGTGCAGTCATGGCGCTCTGTGTTAGTTCCCATCTACTGGAAAAAGTTTCTCCAACGAAGCTGGGGTGAGGCACTGTTCTGAGTGTGTGTCAGTACATCATTGGAGTCATCTTATTAGTTGTATATGAATGTTTTGTTGGTGTGTATGTCTGTGTAGCATTTAGAGGTAAGAAGAAGGCAACAAAGCCCCTGGGATTGGAGAATGGACCCCTGTGAACTACCATGTGGGTGTTGGAAATCAAACGTGAGTCTTCTGCAAGAGCAACTGAGCCTTCTCCCCATCCCTTGGATGAACAATCTTACTCCTAGGTATATAGCTCCCAAAGCTAAAAATGTAATCAAAGAACTGACATACAAAACTTTCATAACCACCATATTCAAAAGTGTCAAATGATGGAAACAAACTAGAAGTTGTTTGTTCATCAGCAACACATGAACAGGGAAGACATCGTGGCATGTTATTCACCCATGAAGCAGAGTGGAGTGTGACGCACCCTGAAAACAGGATGCTGAGGACCAGGCATGCATGCCTAGTCACATGGCACATGTATGCATTAGGACATGGGATAGGGAAATACACACAAAACAACCTAGTCATTGTCAGCAGCTAAGCAGCATGAGATACAGCTGATCGTCTCCTACTGCTTTAAGGTGATGAAGATGTCTTGTAACTGCACTGGGGCTGCCAGGTTCTCAGTGTTGAAGAAGTCACTAAAAGCCACTGAAGACTATTAAAGTGGTGAGAGTTTTGCCTCAATAAGACAAAAGAAAAAGGTAGAAAGGAGGGAAGGAAGGAAGGAAGGAAGGAAGGAAGGAAGGAAGGAAGGAAGGAAGACTCATTCTAACTCAAAACCTAATCTGGCCCAGAAAGACTGGCTGCAGAGTGCCTGGGTCCTGGGATTGGAGATATCTTGCATACCCTAAGAGGTATCCTTCCAGACCTGTTATAGCCCCTGCAGAGGGATTGCAGTGCGAAAGTCCACTGCTTTAAAGTTCATCCATCCATCATGGTCTTAGACATAAACACCCTGTTATGTGGACTTTTATTAAATAAGGGGGAGGATTTTAGAATATTCCATCCAAATTCAGAATATTCTGCCTTTTAGTTGTTTAGTCAATGTTCAAAGCAAATATAGAATGGCTTCCTTTTAAGGTAACAAAGGCTTCCAGTTTCCTGCAGACTTCCAGTTTACATCCACCCACCTCATGTTGTCGCCAGTTTCTGTGTCCCCCTCATAAATGTCCCCATATGAACCAGAAGTGGCACCGCCCCTCTTTCAGGTGTATATTGTCACTCTCCCTTCCTCATCTGTCTGCCAGGCATCTCGACCACGCAGGCTGTAATCCCACTCCCTGGCCTGTTGTCCACAACACGCCTGTGTGCTCTCTGTGCAGTCCCCGTAGACCCTGTCCCCAGCCACATTGTAAGCTTGGCTCTTGACTCTCTCCAATCCCAAGGTAGAGCTAGTCACTTATAAGAAACAAAACGTCAGAAATAGCTAACACACCAGGCAATGGGGGAAAGTAGGCTTTGCTAGCCAATCTACACTTGACACAATTTGATCCAAACATTATCCTCAGTTTACTTTAGGTGAACTGTGACATTGTAACAGTAGTTAATTTGTGAAGCAAATCAAAGTGAAAATTTCACTCACATCTATGGGCTGCAATGAGACTTTCATAGCTGCCTCCTGTGTGCAAGAACTTTGTTCTACCTTCAGCTGGTGACGGATGGAGATAGAGACAGAGACACACACTGGAGCACTGGACTGAGCTCCGAAGGTCCGAATGAGGAGCAGCAAGGAAGTCAGGACCGCTAGGGGTGCGCCCACCCACTTAGACGATGGGGCT